>JBCEWC010018104.1:0-12137 GCA_038996855.1 Solanum aculeatissimum
AAGATTAGTTTTTCAACTTCTTTGAGAGTAATAGTACTTTGAATTAATAAGTTGTTATTCAAATAATAAAGGAAAAATCTCAAAGTGATTCATCCTATTGTACTTGAGAGTTAAAAAGCAAAACTTTAGATTCTCTTGTTATTACAAATAATTTGAAGAGTATTGTTCACCTCCATAAATGAACAAATAGCTGAATTTTTTGTCATTCAACTTAGACGAAAAAAAATCTGCAAATAAAGACCGGTTAATCATGAAGTATTGAAAATATAGATAACTTTCATAAGTAAAAGGAAAAAAAATTACAAAACTAACCAGTGCAACTGTTTACCAACTATGTCTTTGTTGAAACGCCTAAAATCTCCTTAATATTTTTAATTTTACTATTTATTTTTTAACTTTTTAATTATTAATTTTACCTAATATCTCATGCTATGTATTTTTCTCTAACCATATACTTTAAGATTCCTTAATTTTAAATATTATAAGAAAATTAAATAATAGTTTGAGAAGCAAATTATAAATGACAATTTTATTTGTTGTATTATGTGTGTATCATATTAATTAATAACAAATATATATGTATATATAAAAAATAGTAAATTGGTGTGTGTACAATATATTATTAAATATAAAACTTTTAAAAATTAACATTAACAAAAATGATTGTGGTAAAACAAAAAATGACAACTTGAAGTTGCACCAAAAGAAAATTGAAAGTCATCTTCCAACCGTCTTTGCATTTTACTTAAAATATAAACATTGATATACTTAACTCAGATTTAAATATTTCATCTAACTTGACTTCCATAAATAATAGTCACATAAAAAATACTAATGGAGAATGACATTTCTTAAAATAATTCAAAATAAAAACAACAGAATGTAAAAGAACATATCTTTTTTTTTTGGATTTTGTCTAATAAAAAATAACTTAAGAATATAAAAAAAAATTCATACATTTTGATAAGAGAAAACTTTAGAACTCTTACTATATAATTTTCTCTTATCATATATTTTAGGATTCCTTAATTTTCAATTTTTTCTTATTACCATATATTTTAGGATTCTTTGATTATTAATTCTCCTAATACCTCTTACCATACATTTTATGACTCCTTAATTTTTAAAATATATTTTTCTCTTGCTATATAATTTAGGATTCTTTAATTATTAATTTTCGTGATATCTCTTACCTTATATTTTTCTCTCCTCGTATTTTGAGACTTCTTAATTTTTTAAAAATATAGTTTTCTTTTATCATATATTTTAGAACTCCTTAATTTTAAATATTTTAAATATAATCAAATAATTATTTGAGTAAAATAGTAAATGATAATTTTTTTATTACAAAGTCTTTTAATGAAGAGTAAAAAATACAATCAATATTTCTACGAGCCTTCATATTTTTAAAGTTACATTAATTTAGTATAAATATATATATATATATATATATATATATACTACCTCTACTTTAACATTTTCCTCCTATTACAAATTATATGTAAAATAATAATATAATCATATTCAACTTTTATTTATTTATTTATAAATGTCCTATATGTAAAGATTCTATAGAATTCATGTAAATTAGAATTTTTCTTAGTGGCCGAAGGGTTTCTTGTTCAAATAAAGAAAAAGTAAAAGTCTATCAAATAAGGAAGATTTAAGAGTCTTTCCACGATTAGAAGTTCTTATTTTTATATTTTATTACTTCTTTCCATATATTTTAAAAGTAATATTATAAATATAATTCAATAATAATTTTAAAAAAATTGATGAAAAAATGATTTTATCTAAAATATAATCTTTTAACGAAGGGTAAAAAGTTCAATGAGAAAAACAATTAGTAAATATGTAAATAGGTAATAATTTTATTTTAAAAATTATCTCTGACTATTATATTTTTTGTATTGTTACCTCTTCAAATCACAATTACAATATGAACACTGCTTTAGAAGGGCTTATTGTTAATGGTCTTACAATAAAGGGCCGACAAAAGCCCAGTTTTTTTTAAAAAAAAATAAAAAAACATCGGCTAGTTGTCTATTTCTCGTCCTCGTTCAAGAATCCAGAGGCTAAGTTCTCTTATCCTTCTATTTGTCACTTTCTAACAAACACATCCATTCTCTTCTCTTTCTCCCTTTCTTCTTCAATCTCTTCTGCCACAATATACTTTTTCTGGGTTTTATTTTAACCCCATTTTTCAACAACTCATGGATGGTAGCTTTATTGACTGATTAATCTTTGAGAATATAGTGTTGAACGAATGGTGTGTAAAATAGTGTCTATTTTATGAGACCCCATATGCTTGTATATGAATTTAGAGTAGAAAGAAGATGTCTTACTTATTGCCACAATTCTTGAGCTTGCCGGATACTTTTGTCATCTGCGCCAAAACCCAACAGCAGACCACCATCCAGCTTTGTAAGTCTATATCTTTCTTGAGAATTATGCTGTCATTGAGATGGAAATTGGGAAAGTTTTGTTCTTGCTCAGTGGTAATGCTGAATGGGATGTGTGAAATTTGATTGTCCATGTTAGTTTGTTCATTCTTTTGCATTTTAATCTTTGGTCATGAATTGCTAGTTTCATGATTGGAGTTGAGCAATGTTTTAATTTTGGGAGTAACTTCAATGTAATTGAGATTGTTTGTTGAAGATAAGATCAATTTTTTTGCTGATAAGTGTAAATGATATGGATAAAAATCTGTTCTTTTATATGAAATTGCAAATGCTTTGAGTGGTAAATGGATCTTGATGTTTCAATACAACAACACCAACATATCCAATGTGATTAGCGTGATTGGAGGAGTCTGGGATGGATGTGCATTTTTTGGAGGATCCAATACATGTGCGGCAGTACTTTTGGAGAGTACGAGCAATATAGGTAGGATGCACACCGACCTCCCCTATCTTTCGTGCAGTGATAGGTTGTATCACATTGACGCTCGGCTCAAGAAAAGCATTTTTCAGAGTAGGTTTGAAAAATAAATATTGTCAGCAAAAATAGTAACATGACCAAAGTAAGAGAAACAACAGTAGTAATAAAATTGAAGAATAAGATAATAATAGAAGATCTTGATATTTCAATGGAGGAGAGAAATGGATTAGGAAGTGGTTCTAATTCATGCACTTTCTCTGTCTTCGCTGAAATCAAGCAGGGCCATGAATAGGGTAGGTCATTGTATTTTAATATCAGGTCAAACATTATTCAATTGTTACTTTGAATCTGAGGGAGATTTCCTACTTGAATTTGTAAAAAATTTCAAGAGTATATTAGTGATTGGAGAAAGGGTCCTTTTGATTCTTGTGGTAGTAGTTTGATGGCTTGTTTATTACAGCATAATGGATTAGAAAATTTGGCAGCTTACTGCAAATACTCTTTGTATTTGTATTAGCGGTCCTTATATATCATATTAACAATAGAAATATGGGCGAAAGTTGTATTTGTCTTGTACTTAATGTTGTCGTTTGAAGTTCATCATGTTGTGGTTTCTGTTACTTAGAACATAAATATGTTGTTTCCTCGGATGACTATACAAATTATGCCCTGAAAACTTATCTTCTCAGTCTCTGATGAAATTCATCCACTACTCAAAAGTAGAGAAGTTATGTGCAAAGGAGAGCATGCTTGCTCACAAATACATACTGAATGGAAGAGAGAAAGAATCAGTAATGGCAATTAAATCACTAACTAGATAGCTTCATATTGTTTTTCAAGTGAAAGCCTGACCTAAAGTAGAAAAGTCAGTTGTGCTAGTTGTATTTTGAGGAAGACATCGGCTTTGCACTTCAGTATATCTTTTGAAATTCCTGATATGCTTCTGTAAACTTGGATTTATGATCTGGTGCTCTTGCTCTAGTACAATTGTGGCTTTCCAGAAACAACTTCGACTTTGGGTGATCAATTGCTGGGTACTCCTTTCCAGTTTGTTTTTTACTTATTTTACTCATATGCTTACCTAGAAGCAGGAATCATCCTTGAAACTAAATAATTAAACTTCTCAATAGAATCTTGTGGGTTTCTTCAGTCATTAGTGAAAGTTTTTAACCATCCATCTTATAGACATAGACTTCTGTTGCTCTTACTGTTTCCTCGGCCAAAATGCAGCAAAAGGTAGAGACCATATTCATTTGAGGACACAATGCATCCTATCCACTACATCTGCAGTAACATCAACAGCAACATCAACTGTTCTTGACATTGAGAAGTTACAGTTACCATCTATTGAAATCCTCTCAAATTCAGTTGCAGCAGAGAGATCATGGAAACCACCATCAGCTGCCACAACCACGGTACTTGATATACAGAAGCTAAAGTTGCTGTCGGTGGAGGCCAACCCAGATCCAGTTGCCCCAGATAGGCCATGGACATACACTGGGGAAGTTGGTCCACCTACAGAGGTTAGAACTTAAATAAATAGCCTAGAGATTATGGGAACATTAAGTTTGAGAAACTGACAAGTACCCCAAGGTCTTTAATATAATGAAAATTTGAAATAAGTTTCACATGTAGTTCTAGGTATTTGATTTTCAAAACTCAGATGCACTTGCATTTTCGAAATATGAACCAAAAGTTGTTTTAAGCTTCCACAGGTATCTAACAGTCGGTTGACATTGAAAAAGAAAAACAATCGGTGAAAAGATTTTCCTTTGCTTTGGTTATCTTGGTCAATATTTCTTAAGCTTATTATTTACCTTAATGCCATTTTGCTAATTTCCAGTCTCGTATTTTGATTCAATTGTCCTCTATTTCCTGTTAATTGATGTAAACCTTGTTTGACCATGAAAATGTTGTTACAGGTATAACTGTTGACTTGTCATGTTTGCAGGTGAACACTAAACCTGCTTTAGCTTTAGAAAACTCTCTTGCTAGTGAGGAAGCTGTTGTAGCTGCTGCAGCCGCTGAAGCAGTTGCTTTGGCAAAGGCTGCATTGAAGGGCGCACAAGATGCTGTAATGTTGGTAGGCTGTAACAATTTGAAGGACTCGGATAATGTTGGCAGAGGTACTCTATCAGCAGCTAGGACTGCTCCATTTGAGAGTGTTCATCTGGCTGAACCTGGGGAGACAAGGAGAGTTGATGTTGGTGCGGAATTAAAGGGAAGTGAGATGAAGTGGACTGGAAGTAGTTTATTCCGGGACTCCCTTACAGATTCTGATGACATGGAGCCATCACCTGAAGAACTGGAAAGTCTTCAGTCACAACTGTCAAATGTCATAGCTGTAAAATCGAGTCGTCAAACTGAGCGGAAGGCCAGAAGAGCTAGAGCAGTAGAGAGGGCTGCAGCCAATGTTGTGTCTGTGAAGTCTGGTTCAACTAGTCGAAGGAAACGTGCTTCAGTACAAGATGTTGATTACTCAGATCCATTGCGTTACTTGAGAGGAACTACATCTAATTCAAGGCTACTGACTGCATCTGAAGAACAGGAGTTATCGAGAGGAATACAGGTCTGTTTTAGCTTTTCCTAGGTATATAACCCTATAATATTTGTCCATTTTCCTTTTGAAGATTTTGCCTCTTCCTTTGTCCTTTACCACATCAATATTCTTTCATGTGCTTATTACGAATTCCGGCTTGAATGGATTTCAATGCATGTAATGGTTTCTTCTCTTAAATTCTTCTTTTATCTGCTTTGCTTTTGACACTTAGTGGACTTCTTTTTTCTTCATCCTCTTCTCTCCATTTTTTGGTCTTAGTAATAGACTATTAAGTAGATGCAGGTTGATCAAATTATTCTATTGAAAAAAGGAAATTTTCATTTTCATTTTTATTTTTATTTTTTATGCTTGATAGATGAAAAGTTTGTAGCTCCAAACCGGTGTAATGTGATCACCAGTTATCTTACTTGACTTGCCTTTCACTACTTTGCTCTGTTAAGAAGTCCCACACTGGTAGAGGGATGGAAAATTGGACTCCTTATATGAACTTGGACAATCCCCCCTCATGAGCTAGCTTTTGGGGTTGAGTTAGGCCCAAATGCCATATCTTTACATGCTCAAAGCTCGGGTTTCTTGGATCTAAAATCTGAATCTGAGAGCTGGATCATCTCTTTCTTTGAAAAATTTAAGATTCAAGTACATTGAGCTTCCTGGATAGTTTGTGAATCTGCTGTCTCTTATTGACCTCCTATGTATGTTCATTCTTGGCTCTGGCTTTTGAGATAATATGCATAATCCTGTACTGATCCTTTTCAAGGTTATAATACGTGTTAACCAAAATTTGCGTGTGTCCATTAATTGATGAAAGCATTCAGAATGCACCACATAGTATGTAATATATTTTGCTGTGGAGTTTGCTTCCTACTTCCCTTGCAAATTGTTTATTTTGTATTTCTTTTTCAGTGCAATTTTTAGACCATTTATGAGTCACCAAATGATACAGGACCTGTTGAAGTTGGAAAGACTTCAGGTGGAGCTAGCAGAGCGTTGCGGAGGTCAGCCCACTTTTTCCCAATGGGCTGCTGCTGCCGGAGTTGACCAGAAGACCCTAAGGAAGCGGTTGGACTATGGCACTCTGTGTAAAGATAAAATGATTAAGAGCAACGTGAGGCTCGTTATTTCTATTGCCAAAAATTATCAAGGAGTAGGGATGAATCTTCAAGATTTGGTTCAGGTATATAAGATGAAATTATATGATATCTCAAGACTAAACTGTTATTCCAGTCACTCTAGTTCTATTAGGGGATCAAAACCATATGAAATATCATCTGCTGATCAATACTCATTTTGGAAATTTATACACAGGAAGGATGTCGGGGCCTTGTAAGAGGAGCTGAAAAATTTGATGCTTCAAAGGGTTTTAAGTTCTCAACTTACGCTCACTGGTGGATAAAGCAAGCTGTTAGGAAATCTCTCTCTGATCAGTCCAGGATGATTCGGTTGCCAGTACGTGATCCAATTTTACAAGGGCATTTTTCTTTTTATATGCTGATTAAAGATTGTTGATCCTGCACCATTTAAAAAGAGAGAATGTCTACATAGGTCTTGTTCACCTTCCATTTTATTCTTTTTTTACCATTTTGATTTTTATGTCCACAGTTTCACATGGTCGAGGCTACTTACAGAGTTAAGGAAGCGAGAAAGCAATTGTTTACTGAAAATGGTAGACATCCTAATGATGCGGAAGTAGCTGAAGCAACAGGGTTGTCAATGAAGAGGCTCGCTGCTGTGATGTTAACTCCTAAAGCTCCAAGATCACTTGACCAGAAAATCGGGTTCAATGAAAGTCTGAAACCTTCAGTACGTCCTTAAAACATCTCTCTTTCCCATTGAGGGTGTCAGTTTTGTGTGTTGTCGTGCATAAGTCCAGCTAGACGCTTCATTATTTTTTACAGTTGCATTGATTGATCCTTTTTCTTTTGGGTTCCCAGGATGTGATTGCAGACCCTGAAGCGGAAACATCAGAAGAATTACTTACCAGGCAGTTCATGAGACAGGACCTGGAGAAGGTATTAAACACCTTAAATCCGAGGGAGAAGCAGGTCGTTAGATGGCGATTTGGACTAACAGATGGCAGGATGAAGACTTTACAAGAGATTGGTGAGTTAATGGGCGTTAGCCGGGAGAGAATTCGCCAAATAGAGTCTTGTGCATTCCGTAAGTTGAAGAACAAGAAAAGAACTAAGTGTTTGCAGCAATATATAAATGCTTAAAGTCTCAGTTATACATATATCAAGAAAGTAGATTTGACCTTCTAGTCATTGAGTCTTTGTTGTTAGAATAATTTGAGGCTTAGATAAGCTTTGGTTCTTTTAACTGTTCTTATTCTTCAGAACTCTGCAAATATTTTGTGCATAATACAAATTTTTGGCTCAAATAATCAGATATTGCAAGTTATTGTAGCTGCTCCAATTTTATGGTTGATGTAAGTTTGGTTTTGGAAAGATTAATGTTTCTCTCGAAAAATTTAAATAAGACATTTTTACCCATTTTGAGTAGGAGTCTCGGAGCAACGATAAAGTTGTCTACCCACTAGTGCTTGTATTAGGGTAATCCTCTTTACATCACACCCCTTTAGAGGTTGCTCTTCTTCAGACTCTACGTGAGTACTTGTGTAATCATTTAAAATTTGTTAGATATAAATTCATAAAATGATTTAATTATGTTAAATTTAAAATATATTAATCCAAATAAATATTGTGGATTAATGTAATTGGATTGATTATTTGCAGAAAATTACACTAAGTATTTCAAAAATGCATTGGTCTTGATTTTTTACTCACAATAAGAAAAATCTTACAAAAATGTCCTTCTTTCAATTTTAAGTTGAATCAAAGTACATTTTCGCCCCTCTACACCTTAAATATTTTTAAAAAAAACTCTCTATACTCAATTGCTTCTTATTTTTTTTATTTTTCTCTTTCTTTATTTTTTTTCTCTTCTCTTTTGTTTTTTTGTCTTTTTTCTTTTTCTTTTTTTTTTTGAACTTCTATTTTTTTGCCCCTTCTTTATTTTTAAATTATTTTTTTATTTTCTCTTTTTTAAATTCTTTTTTCTTAACTTGTATTTTTGTCTCTTTCCTTATTTTTCTTTTATTTATTATTCTTTTCTTTTTCTTTTTTATTTTTTATTTTTGTCTGTTTTTTAAAATCTTTTTCATTGTATTAAATCAGCGAGTTAAATTTTGCTTCTAAGATAAAAGTTATTGTGTTTCTCATAAGTCAGACTTAGTGAAAATGGTGAAAATTATTGTCATGAGGTGCAACTTGTTATTTGACATTATTTGGGGGCTAAGTCTTGCCTCCAAAGCAATATCATAAATGAAGACACAAAGTGGTAGTATCAACTTTTATCCATAGGGAGTAACATATCATTTTAAAGTTTTTTTGTCTAAGTCTTGCCTCTTAAACAAGAATTATAAAACATCTCATAAGTTAGACATGGTGAAATAGTGTAAACTATTGCCTATGAGGCATATATTATTTTCTTAACCCATAAGCTAAGTTCTGCCTTTAAGGAAAAAGTTATTGTGTTCCCATAAGTTAGACTTAGTAAAAATGATATAAAATATTGTCCATGGGAGCAACTTATTCTTTGAACCTTTTGGGCTAAGACATGTCTCTACTGAAAGAGTAATAGAACATCTTATAAATTAATGCATGATGTGGTAGTGCCAAGTGTTGCTCATGGGGTTTAACTTCTTGTTTGGAAGCTCTTGGACTAACAAGTCTTACCTCTAGAGTAATAATTATAAAGTATCTCATAAATCAAAACAAAAAGTGATATGTCAAGTCTTTTCAATGGAGTTTAACTTGTTGTTTTGAAGCTCTTGTGCTAAGAGGAAAGAATTGTATATATGATAAATCAAGACATAATATAGAAGTGTCAATTCTCACCCATGAGTGAAGTTCTTGGTCTAAGTCTTGCCTCTAAGGCAAGAGTTATAAACATCTCAGAAATCAAAACATATTGTAGTAGTATTAAGTCTTGCTTGTGGGGCTTAACTTGTTGTTTGGAAGTCGTAGGACTAACAAGTTATTATCTTTATGGCGATAATCATAGAGTATCTCATAAATTAAAACATTATGTGATATCATCAAGTCTTGCCTAGGGGGTTTAACTTGTTGTTTTGAAGTCCTTGGAATAAGAAGCAAGAGTTATAGAACGTATGATAAATCAAGACACAATTAAGTAGTGTCAACTCTTGCCTATGTCTTGCCTCTAAGGCAAGAACTATAGAGTATCTCATAAATCAATACGTAATGTGGTAGTGTCAAATCTTGTCCATGAAGCTTGACTTGTTGTTTAGAAATCCTTGGACTAACAAGTCTTACCTCTAAGGTAATAGTTATAGAGTATCTCATAAATCAAAACACAATGTGATATGTCAAGTCTTGCTCATGGGCTCAACTTGTTGTTTTGAAGTCCTTATACTAAGAGGCAAGAGTTATATATATTATAAATCAAGACACAATATAGTTATCAAGTCTTGCCCATGGGCTTAAGTTGTTAAGTTTTTGGTCAAAATCTTGCCTCTAAGGCAAAAGTTATAGAGATCTAATAAATCAAGACATAATATGATGATGTCAAATCTTGCCCTTGGGACTTAACTTGTTTTTTGCAAGTCCTTAGGCTAAGAGGCAAGGGTTGTAGATCATGTAATAGTGTCAAGTCTTGTCCAGTGGGCAGAATTTATAAATTTTTTAGTCTAAGTCTTGTTTCTAAGACAGAGTTATAGAGTATCTCATAAATCAAAACACAAAAAAATTGTATCAACTCTTGTTCATGGGACGTAACTTGTTCTTTAAAATTTTTTATGTTAAATATCGCCTCTAAAATAAGAGTTGTAGAGTATTTTGTGAAATTTTAAAATATATATATATTTAAAATAATAAATATGAAATAAATATCTTAAACCTTGGCACTTGAATTTAAAAATTCTTTTATTTAAAAAAACACAAAATATATAAAATAAATATTATTTATAATTTCATAATTTTAAAAAATAAAAGATAAGGAAAAAAAGACAAAATAGAAAGAAAGAAAAAATAGAAGAAAAAAACGCAAGAGGAAAAGAAAGAAATAAGGAAAAGAAACCCAATTTTGACCGACCTAAACCTCTTTTAGATTGTCATTTAGTTAAAATAAGTATTTTTAAAACTTTTAGAATAAATGAGTTTATTTCGAATTTTATCCCATAATTACGTATTTTTAATACTTTTCACTTTCAAAATTTGTTCGAAAAAGGAAAATAAGTAATAAATATATTTCATTTTTTTTATCATAAGTTATTTTCATTATTGCTATTATTATTATTATTATTATTAGTACTGCTATTTTATTATAATTACTTTTATGATAACGATATCAATAGCAAATATTTTTTATTTTTAATATCATTATGTCGATATCGTATCTTTAATATAACGTATACATATATATGTATATTTCATATATTATTTGTAATCTAAAATAATAATTTTAGTACGTTTAATATTTTATGTAATAATTTTAAAATGTATTACGCATTTTCTTTATATAAAGACTATTATTTAAAATAATTCATTTTTTAAAATTCAATTTTATCCCAATTTATTTAATTCATAACTTTTTCTATCAAAATCATTTTGATTCTAGTCAATTTCTTTGAAAACTCATTTTTATTCTAGCCAGTCCCTTTACGATTTCTTTCAAATCTAGCCCAAATTAAATCAATTCATGACTCAATCTTAATTTTCAAAATCATTTCTATTTAATTCAATTCCAATTTAACCCATTTCTATTGAAAGTAAATCTCATTCTTTGATTTATTTTAATCTAGCGGCCACAATTTATTTCCCTTATTTTTCATTCCAACCACACCCCAATACCCTAAAAAATCTTTTTTCATTTTTTCTCTCCCTTAATCACTTCAGCCGCACACACCCATTTCTCCTCTCTCTGCCACACCGACGGCCACCGGCAACGGGCCCATCTCCTTCTCGTCTTCCTCTCCCCGCCATCTTCCATGTTTTGGCGCAAAACATAGACCAAACGACCATCCCTCGTCGTCTTTCTCTTTTCACCATAGCCGCACCCTTCATCTCCTTCAACCCACCGTCAACCCACTCCGATCTCCTCCACCAGCAGCGGTGGCACCACCTCTGTTCTCTTCTCCCTCATCGTGACCCCATGGCCGGCAACCCCTCTCTCTTCTCCAGCCCCGTCAGCCTCCTCTCTCCCGGCGAACAGAAACCAAACCACCCGCGACCCTCTCTCTCAAGCAGCCTCACGATCTCCCTTAACCCCTGACCGGAGCCGCGACTCCTCTCCCTCAGTCGCTGCCCTCTCTTTTCTCCATCTCCCAGTCGATCCCTCTATCGCCGGAAAGCCCCTGTCCAGTCACCGAAACAGCAACCTGCCATGAGGGGATGCCGAACTCCGGCAAAGAGTCAGCGGCTTTGGTAGCTGTCATTATTGACGAGATTTCAAAGATTAATGTGTGAATCCGTCTGGGTATGTTATTCTATGGTCCATTTTTGTGTTAATGTGAGATTATATTTTTAGATTCATGTAAAAATTCTTTCAGGCATGTGTAATTTGTGTTGGATGTGCTGTATATATAACTGAAATCGTATTAATTCCTTGATGTTCTTAGCTTTCATTTGATATTATCAATATTATTTTTGAATATAAAAATTTTCAATAGATATAATGG
>JBCEWC010018105.1:0-12137 GCA_038996855.1 Solanum aculeatissimum
TTAAAAGGGTTAGGGTTCTTAGGATCTTCAAGGATGAAAGAGGATCCTTGAATAAAGTCCCACATACCTTAATCCAATCAAACAATCAACAAGATCAAGCCTAATTAAGTCTTCTTCCAAAGGTCGGTTTATTTCCTATCTCAAAACCAAGAGAATGGTTTCCAAGGGGTGAATCTATCATATTGTGAGGGTTGAAGATGTTTAATCTGAGTCACGTACTCATGAGTCATTTCTGCTGGTTAACGAGTTTTTAAATTTTTTTCAAATATTTGCCTGATATTCCTCATGAAAGGGAAGTGGATTTTAGCATAGATCTCTTTTTGGATACTTAGCCTATTTCCATTCCTCCTTATCATATGGCCCAAGATGAGTTGAAGGAGTTGAAGGATCAGTTGAAGGATATTTTGTAGAAGGTTGTTATTAGGCCAAGTATATCGTTTTTTGGTGCTCCTGTGTTATTTGTAAGAAAGATGGATGGGTCACTTCGGATGTGTATCGACTACAGGAAATTAAATAAAGTGACCATCACGTATAAATATTCATTGCCAAAGATTGATGACTTGTTTGACTAGTTGCAAAGAGCTACTCATTTCTCAATGATTGATCTCCGCTCTGGTTACCATCATTAGAAAGTGTGATATTCCCAAAATTGTTTTTGGACTAGATATGGGCATTTTGAATTCATGGTGATGTCGTTTGGTTTGACTAATGATCCGGCTGTGTTTATGGACATTATGAATCGGGTGTTCAAGCCTTTTCTTGATAGCTTTGTGGTTGTCTTCATTGATGATATTCTAATTTATTTTCAAAGTGAGCAAAAATATATGGATCATTTGAGGTTGGTTTTCCAGACTTTGAGATGGAAGAAATTGTTTGCCAAGTTTAGTAAATGTGAGTTCTAGTTGGGTGAAGTAGCTTTCCTTGGTCATGTGGTATCCGATGATAGTATTAAATTTAACCCAAAGAAAATTGAGGTTGTGTAGAATTGACCTAGACTGTTGAATCCTTATGATATTCAAAGTTTTCTTGGGTTGGATAGTTATTATTGAAGGTTTGTTAAGGGATTTACATCCATTGCATCTCCATTGACTAACTTGACTCAAAATAAGGCCAAGGTTGTATAATTGGATAAGTATGAGACAAGTTTTTAGACTTTGAAGGATTGACTCATATCGGCTCCTATTTTGAATTTACCAAATAGCTTAGATAGATTTGTAGTGTATTGTGATGCTTCTCGGATTGGGTTGGGTTGTGTGCTCATGTAACATTGTAAGGTGATAGTTTATGCATCGAGGCAGTGAAAGGTGCATGAACAAAATTACCCGACTTATGTTCTTGAATTGGCAACGGTGGTGTTTACTTTAAAGATTTGAAGACATTACTTTTATGGGATTCATGTTGATGTTTTCACAGATCATAAGAGTTTTCAATATGTGTTCACCCAAATAGATCTTAACTTAAGGCAAAGAAGGTAGTTAGAACTTCATAAAAACTATGACATGAGTGTTCTTTATCACCTCGGCAAGGCAAATGTTATAGTCGATACTCTCAGTAGGCTATTTATGGGTAGTTTCTCTAATATTGATAAAGGGAAGAAAGAGTTTGTAAGAGATGCTCACATTGGCTAGATTGGGTGTTAGACTAGTTGACTCCAATGATGGTGGTATTCGTGTGCAAAATAGGTCTGAGTCTTTCGTGGTTATTGATATCAAGGCAAAGCATGATTTAGATCCCTCTTTGGTTGAGTTGAAGAAGTTAGTTGCCAAAAAGGAGATAGAAATTTTCTCCCAAGGGGGAGATGGTGTGCTTTAGTATAAAGATTGAATATGCATTCCAGATGTTGATGGTCTTAGAGAGGTGATCATGAGTGAGTCCCATAGCTCTCAATAATCTATACATCCGGGATCCACTAAGATGTATCAGGATTTGAGGGAAGTGTATTGGTGGCATGGTATTAAGAAAGAAATAACAAAGTTTGTATATGAGTTCCCTAATTATCAACAACTAAAAGTGGAACATCAAAGTTCTGATGGTTTTGCTCAAGATATTGAGCTTCCTACTTTGTAGTGGGAAGATATGAATATGGATTGTTTTGGTTGGTTTGCCCATACCCGGAAGCCATTTGTTCTATTTGGGTTGTTGTTGATTGGATGACCAAGTCGGCTCATTTCCTACAAGTCAAGACTACTTTTAATGTCGAAGATCATGCAAGGTTGTATATCCAAGAGTTGGTTAGATTGCATGGTGTGCCTATGCTTATCATATCAGATCATGGTGCCCAGTTTACTTCACAATTTTGGAAATCATTTCAAAAAGGACTTGGCATGAAGGTGAAGTTGAGTATAGCTTTTCATTCTCAAACTAATGGATAAACGGAAAGGACAATTCAAACTTTGGAGGACATGTTGAGGGTTTATATATTAGAATTTAAAGGAAATTTGGATAATCATCTACCGCTTATCAAGTTTGCCTACAATATAGTTTTCATGTTAGCATTGGTATGGCATTGTTCGAGGCTTTATATAGGAGAAGGTGTATATCCCTGGTGGGATGGTGTGAGTTAGGTGAGATGGCTTTGATGGAGATGGATTTGGTGATTGAGGCCATGGAAAAGGTGAAGTTGATTTGGAAAATGTTGAAAATGTCTCAAAGTCGCCAAAAGTCTTATTCGAATGTTAGGAAGAGGGACCTTGAGTTTTGTGTTGGTGATTGGGTGTATGTGGAGGTTTCACCCATGAAGGGTATAATGCATTTTGGTAAGAAGGGCTAGTTAAGTCCTCGGTATGTCGGCCTATATGATATTGTTTAGAAGATTAGTAAGGTGGCTTATAGATTGGATTTGCCTTTTCATATGAGTTTTATTAACTCGGTGTTCCATATGTCTATGTTGAGAATGTTAATTGGTGATCCTAGTTCAATTGTGCCTTTGGAAGGTGTTGAGGTTGATGAGAACTTGACTTATGAAGAGATACTGGTTGAAATATTTTATAGGCCAGTGAAGCGGCTTTGCAACTAACATATGGCTTCGATTAAAGTACTTTAGAGAAATCAACTTGTGGAGAGTGCTACATGGGAACCGGAGTCCGACATGATGAGGTGATATCCCTATCTCTTCCAATCTACTCAAGCCTAAGGTACTAGGTTCTTCTTATTCTAAGTGGTCCTAATTTTTTAACTCTTGAGTTTCATGACATGACATGCATACATGTGCACAAATATGATTTAAAATATTGTTTGACATGTGTTTTGATGATTTTATGATTTGCAAGTAATGATTTATGCATTATGTCTTCATGTTGTATGTTTCTTAATTAAATCAAGCTTTTAAAGCCATGTTCTAGCCCATTCGAGGATGAATGTTCCCAAGGAAGAGATGAAGTAAGGATCGAGACTTTGAAAGGCCTTATCGATGTGATGTACACTGATTTTGAACTCATTTTAGGTGGTTTATGATCATCATGAGTCTCCCACATGTAGCCGTGTTCAAAGGGATTGAATTGGTTAAGATCTTCACAAGAACTGTTGGAAGGGTTAACTTTAATTGGTTGTATATCTTAGTACAAGAAGAACTATGTGGTCTATTATCTATAAAATTGAAGCTCTTTACATTAGCTTTCCAACGCATCTAGTTTCACTCAATTTAGAGTTCGAATTGAGAAGTTATGCCCATTTTCGTAAAGCTTGTCTGTCCCCAATGCAAACAAAATATAAAAAATAAAGAACTGGGTCAAAAAACATAACTGGGCACCTAAGCACCTCACTCAGTCTGCGACTGTCCACCCTTCATATGCTTAGTGGACTCTTCCCCTATAGGAGCATTTCCTGAGGGTCCAGCACCCTTCGCTCTCACAAACTCGTGAGCTAGCCATATCTCCTCATCCTACCTCGATCTCGCACGATCAAGCTCTAGATACTTCTTCTCTGTCAACCCCGTCTCAAAGCGCACAACTTCAACATCATCCATGTGAGGCCTCTTCCCAAGAGAAGGCAGTGGTGGCTTCTCTAGAGCGAACAAGTCGACCACTATCTCAACTGGCGTAGCCAGTAGGACATCAACTCGGGAAGCCAGTGCTACATTCATTTAGGCTTGGAGCTACTGAAGTTTTGTATGGATGGTCGTAAAATCAATAGGCCTCGTTATGTTGAGGCTCTACTGGACTCGCCTCTCAAAAGCATCTATGTGGGCATTCATGGGACTGAGTTGGTCCTGAATGGCTGCGATCGTGAATACCTACATATAGATCTCCACCTTAGAAATAACCTAGCAGACCCAGGGCCTCAACTGTTGCTGCAATTGAGCCATCTGTGACTCAATGCAGGCCTATCACTATGCCAGGGCCTGAAATGATGCCATAGACATGAAAACTATACATGTGGGTGTTGGAGTATGTGTTGTGGCCACTAAAGCAGGAATTTTAGTAGTGGACCCCCTCTCCGCATCTGTCTCAACCTATAAGGGCCCCTTGACAGTAGTGGTGGATAGCTCAGATGGTGGCACTGGGGCGAACATCTATGGCATGGGTACTGGTGATCTCGGTTCTCGCCAGAGTGCAACCGAGTTATCATCAGCCTTGATTAGGATGGCATCTAAGGTCCTCTGAGACTCCGCTTTCACATCCACCTGGTGAAGGATCTCTACCCCCGCTGCTAGATATAATTGGTAGATAAGGCAGAGAAAAGGGATAGTTGTGACCTCTTCAGGGCCACCTCATGAATCTGCTCTAAAATAAATGCGGCCATATCAATATCGTAACCAACCAAGATGTTGGCTACCAAAATGCATGGTCCGGCGTCAATATGTTATTTGCAAGCACCGGTCGGATCCATGAGTGAACTACCCCTCACAAAAATTTGGAAGGGAAGTTGAGGGAAGCCTTTACTATCGATATTGTTGACGTGGTGATCCATGCGGGGTCAGGCCCCTCTACTGCAATATGGTCAGGTACCAATCTCATCAACGTAGCTCTGTGGTCTAGGTCCCTCATCACACCTAAGTCACGAGTCTGCCCCACTCTTTTGTCAAACCCTAGTGTAGATCTCAGGGTTATGTACTCGAGTCCAAAAAGCATCTGATAGATGGTCTTCTCGGAGATATCCACCCGCCGTCCTCTCACCATAGCATCTATCAGTTTGGGCTTGGAAAGAGGCATCTTTCCCTTGGGAAGAGTGTTGAGAATAGTAGCTATGTAGGCGGTGATAAACTCACGTATCATCACAGGTGAGTACCTCCTGGAGGGTTTTGCTAGACACTGGAGGCTGTAACATGTAATAGTGTCCTCGAGCCGGGGGACACTATCGAATCCTATGGTGATGACTCGTGGTGCCCTTCATGCACCACCTGCTATCTTGTGCGTCTGGTGGTGAGGCTGGTGCCGGAGGAACTGAAGAAAAGGTGGAGTCTGATCCCTCCTTGGATCCTTAACTAGACCACTTCTCGAAGGAGGTTATCTGAATACCGCTACTGACCTGCTTGCCTCCCTCATTAGACTTGGGAGGTCAGACCACTATGGTATGGGACTAAGCCTGTATGGTAGTGGCCCTAGTTTGTTGTTGCTAAACTTCTGAGTCAGGTTGGACGCCAAGCTTCTCGACTGAGGCACTCGTCTCAGGAGCCTTTGAGTCTGTAAGCTCATCCCATAGGTGGTCTCTCATGGCATTATTCTCATCTCTTCATGGTCATGGGGCCATAGTACCTGTAAAGCACAGATTCTAAACATCGATTAGTCCTATGAATTGAAAATTGAAAACAAAAATCAGAATAGGACTGGGCAAAATAAGGGTCTACGAGTGCCTTTTTACGATTCATAGAGTGATAGATGAGACGTAAAGGGCTCTCATGGATTTAGTGGTAAGAAATTCTAACTAATAGAATTCTATCTACGAGGCTAGGTACAACTCGTAGAATACTCTACGAGACATAGACTGGGTCATAGATGAGCTTCCAGGTCAGTTCTCAAAAAAGCAAAACTCTACGAGTCGTGTAATAAACTACGACTCATAGAAGGTCTCGTCTGATGACATAGTAGAAATTTTGGTTTCTGGAATTTCCTATGAGGGAAAACTACGGCTCGTGGATTAATCCACGGCCCATAGAAAGCCCTCGTGAAATGAACCTCCAGATTCTATTTTTTTCCAAGTCCATCGCACGAGTTCTAAATGACCAATTTTCACTTATTTCAGCAGCATTGAAATAAGAAGCACACATCCCATATAATTTCACACATAATACCGCAACCCTCACATGCATTATATTCAAAACAACCCTATCGAAAGTGATTTAGCATGCAATCCTAACGGTTCGACCCTAGTTTAAAATTTTTAGCAATATCAGAAATTTCAAGCAACCATATGACATGTTTTCAATCGCTTTGATTCATTTTAATGGCATACACAACATTCAAACATAAAATTAGCTACCCAAACATTTTCCAGTCACTTGGTTTAATTTTCATCTAGTTGATCAAACTGCATGCGTGACCACCAGAGTTAGAACTAAACTCAATCCCATCACACACTATAAACTACCCGCCCAAATGAAGAATCAACCAAGGTTAATCATGGCATTCGATCATTTTAGGCTTTAGGGACCAAAAACTTACCAAATTTGATGTAGACTTGGTTGAAATTGAAAAGGAGAGCAAGGAGAAGGCCAAAACAACCCTAGGTGTGAGTCATCGAAAAAGTGGTCAAAAATGGTGGGGGTTGCCAGAAGTGGGGGTCGAACTAACGTGGAGGATGAGGTATTAGGGATTATGGTGAGAATTAGAATATCGGAGAACGTACCTGGGGTCCACGAGCCCCATTCACAACCCATATTTTAATCTACAGATTGTAAAGTTGTCTCAGGGACTGGAGTGAATAATATTTTACTTACTTGAAAGTTCTACAAGCTGGTATACGAGTCATACACTGAAGTATGACCCATATAATCAGTCGTAGAATCTCCTTTTTAGCCCAAAAATGGTTGGTTTGGTCTTACACTTACAGAACCTACATAAACATATTGTTATCCTATATGTCACCAGTCCAAAGTCCACATATTACAACCAAATTATAGAAAAAAATCTACCTAACAATCTAAGAACAAAATATCAAATAAAACTAACCTATTACATTAAATAACTTGGGTTGCCTCCCAAGAAGCGCCAAATTTATTATCATGGCACGACGTGGATGTTTTGAATACTCAGACTTTATCAATCGCCCACACTTCTATCTTTACCTTATTTGGCCTCTTCCTAGACTGATAGACATTGAAGACAACTTCTTTGTCATTCAATCTGAACTTGAGTAGGCTAGATTCCATGTCCACTAGGGCTCGCCCAGTGGCTAGGAAAGGCCTTCGCAAGATGATTGGGACCTCGAAGTCGACCTCCCAGTCTAGGATCACAAAATTTACGGGGAATATGAACTTGTCCATTATGACAATGACATCATAGAGTATTCCCACAGGCTTTTTCACCATACGGTCAACCATCAATAGTCTCATGCTCGTCAGAGAAAGGGCTTCCAGACCAAGTTTCTTGAAGACCACAAGGGGCATCAAATTTATGTTGGCACTTAGATCACAAAATGCCCTTGCGAACTACACATCACCTATGGTGCAGGGAATGGTGAATGTTCCAGGGTCTTCTTGTTTCTGCACCAAGGACATAGTTGAAATTGCACTGCAATGTTGGAGTTCTTGTGAGAGCTCCTGGTTGATGGTATGCTTCTTTGTAGCCAAATACTTCATAAACTTCGCATATCCAAGCATCTTCTCCAATGCCTTAATCAATGGGATGTTGATATAGGACTGTTTCAACATAGAGAGAAAGTGTTTGAACTTACCTTTCTCCTCCTTTTTCTTTAGTCTTTGAGGGAAGGGAGGAGGAGCACGAGGAATGGGCCTTTAACTATTTTGGCGTTGTGTCGCATTCCTCATTCTCAACACGATTATCTCTAGTCTCTGTCTACCTGTTCACAACACTTTCATCACAAACATCTCCATCATCCAATGGCATTGTGGATCAATGATCTTCTTTCCACTGTGAGTTCTTATTGCCATACACTGCCCCTCATTTTTGGGATTTTATACCATGTTACTAGATAGCGTACCTTTCTGGTGTTGGTTCAACTGGGTCGATATCTGGCCAAATTGTTGCTCCAATTGCTTAATTTCCATAGAGTGAGACTCAATATTATGGTTAATGTTGGAGATGTTAGACTTCATTCCCTTTAGTGTCTCATCCTATGCGTCAGCTTTCTTTAGAAACTGGTCAAACATCTCCTCAACGCGAGAGGAACCAACCCCAGAATCTTGATTGTGTGGTGGAATGTACAAACCACCTCTAAAGCCATCTCTGTGACCCCATTCAACATCTCTCTATGGTCCCCTATTCTTGTCATAATAGCCTCCTCTGTTGTTATCTCTGAAGGCGCCATCTCTCCAAAATTTCTGACCTTGGTTCCCTTGACCTTTGCGCTAATTGTCTTGATTGGACCCTTGGGCATCGGTTCGAAAACCTATCATCTGATCAGCCATAAAACATGTGTCCTCCTCATAATAACGTTCCTCGTACATGGGTGCACGTGGAGGTTGATGAGCTACAATATTTACTCATTCCGCATTCTGCTTCATCAACAACTCTACATTAGTATTTATTCGTGCAAGTTCCTACATCACTTCCTCACTAGCCTGTGTTTGCATTGGACTAGTACTAACCGAGAATGAACTCCTTGTAGTAGACTTTTCCCACATACCCCATGCACGGTTACTCTTGAATACCCTCTCAAATCTCTGAGAAACCTCCTAGAATGGGCGATCTATAAATGAGGCCCCAAAATCGTATCAACAACTGCTTGGCCATTTTCATCAAGGGCTTTCTAAAAGATCTCAACTAGGGTTTCGTCAACAATCTTGTGGTCAGGGACACATATCAAACACTTAGCAAACCTCTCCCATGTAGCACCAATCAAATCATCAGGTATTGCTCAAAGCTGTTAATCTCAGACATCAACTTTAGCTTTTTTGAGATGGGAAAGAACTTTTCAAAAAAGGTTGTTTACGATTCTGCGCAATTGGTGATCGAACTTTGTGAAAGTTCAAATAACCATAATGTTCATTCCCTATATGAGAAAATGGGAAACCACGGAGCCCAATGACATCCATGGATATATTTTGATTCCTCATCATGCTCTTATAGATAAACACAATGTTGTGTAGATGGTTATGTGGATCCTCTGATCGTAGGCTCGCAAACAACCTGCGATTCTTTAGTATTTTGAGTAATCCACTTGAAATGATGAATTTTGTGTCATCTAATAGTGGGGGTAACACAATAGTTCCCATAGCGTCCATCGTCATAGGGTTAAGTCGATATTGGTTCTATTGATAAGCCGCGACTTATAGACCCTGTGGTGGTGGAAGTAGATCATTAGCTCCATTATTCTGGTTAAGTTCTATATCCACCGCGGCACCTGCGGCATTGTTCGCATTACCCTGGGTCATTCTCCTTAGCGTTCATTGGATCTCTGGATCAAATAGAGTCAAGGGATTGCCTCGGCTCCAAGTGTTGTGCATACACTACACCTGCACACAAAAGAAAATACAACAAAACATAAAATTAGGGAAATAAGGATTAAACCCCCCAAAGTTACTTGAATTAACTAAGTCTAGTCGTATTCCCCGACAACGAGCTAAATTACTTGATGTTGCTCAAGTCACACCTTCTTTTTTAGGTAAAGTGGTCGCTGTCAAGTAATTAACCTAATCGAGGTTAGGGTTGATCCTTTAGGAAATATAGTAGACTCAAGAATTAATTCAATGTAAGTCGAGAATGATTATTCTATTATCTCCCGAAAGGGGGGGGGGGGGTTCGCAAAGTAAAATAATAAAACTAAATGAATGCAGGTGATGAGAAATCAATAAAAGATCTAGCTAGGGTGATGTGTTTCCCATGAATCCCTAACTTGGTATTGTTAGGTAAATGCAACCTTTTATAGCTTGTAAGTGTAGGACAGTAAGTTGGTTTACATAAACCTTTGATCCAGCGAATAGATAAATTTCATCTCAGAACTTGATCTATCTCCGTGATGTGACATTACTAACCCTTTGTTTTATCCCAATACATCCTCCCCTTGATTCGATTTGGTTGATTAGATGAGAACATCTCAATCGAATCATGTTAATTACCCCTTTTCCTATTTATTACCTCCTTGATTTGGCAAGTAACACTAGGCAAGTTCTAACGTAGGCCTCCCATTAAAAAATAGTTAAAGTGAAGAGGATTAATTAATACAACCTAACACACCTTCCAAGAATTACACACTATCTGATTTTACCTTGTTAGTTCTTCATGGTTCCCACAATCCTAGTTGTGGATTTAACTATGCATGGTCAGTATAAATACAGAAATTATGAAGTAGAATAACATAATCGATCACTTGCATAGATGAATTAAGAATATAAAATCCAACTCTTCAATAAAAATCACAAGGTTGAATAAAGAACACACTTAAATATTTTTCCTCTCAAAATATGCTAAATCCTAAGTGTATCCTCTAAAACCTTGTTCAAACTACGTGATTGTTGGGAACTTAATGAAAAATAACCTAAAAATCTATTTATGATGTGTAAAATACAAAATCAAAATGGAATAGGAAAACTTTGTTGGCACAATCTATGAATGGGTTCGCAACTCGTGCTTCACTCAACGACCCTTACATTGGGGTTTCATTGATTATAGCAGGAATCTGGAGACTGCTTCACTATTCCATGGGACGTGTAACATTCTACCGCCCTTAAGAGGTTTCGTCTAATGACCTTTCAAAGAATCTCCACTTTTTGATCCTTGGGGAAAAAACATACTCTACGACTCATGGATCAATCTACGACTCATCTTCTTCCCTCGTAGAGTTCACTTCAGAAATTCACCCTTCACTAGAAATTTACACAAGACCTCTTCAACGGCTCATGAACCTTTCCATGACCCATAAAAGGTTCTTTGGATCTTTAGATTTTGTTGTTTTACCCTACTTCGTCCAAAAATCATGCCAACACTAAAATCCTACCAAACAAACACAAAACACAAATCAAACCTACTAACATTGCTATGAGTTGGCGGCTTACCAACTCAAAGATGTTGCTCAAGTTTGGTATGGACAATGGCTCATGGAAAGGGTGTAGGATGCAAAGGTTGATTGGGAGGAGTTCAAAATGGCCTTCCTTGATAGGTTCTTCCCACTTGAATTAAGGGAAGCAAAGATGACCGAGTTTATCAATCTCCTTCAAGGTAACATGATCGTGAGGGACTATGCCCTCAAGTTCACCAAACTCTCTAAGTATGCTCCTACTTTGGTTTCGGATCCCCGAGCAAGGATGCACAAGTTCATATCGGGTGCATCGGATTTGGTTGTTAAGGAGTGTCGTACAGCTATGCATATTAAGAAGATGGACATCTCAAGACTTATGAAATATGCCGAACAAATTGAGGGTGAGAAGATGAAGGACAAAAGGGTGAATGAGGCCAAAAGGGCCCGACTTGATGGTGGTTTCCAAGTTGCTAAGGTTGGTGGGTTCGACCATTTTCAACAAGGCCAAGGATCTAATATGAGGTTCACTAGGGTGCCTCCTCCTAGGGCACAAATGGTTGATGCTACTCGGATTCCTCGTTGTGTTCAATGTGGTAGAAATCACTTGGGGGTTTGTAGACAAGCTACGGGGGCATGTTTTAGGTGTAGTAGTAGGGACCACAAGATCTCGGAATGCCCAAAGAATGTGAACAAAGCTCCAATTGCTCCCGGTGGTCAAGAGCAACCAAAGGCTCCGGTTGGAGGTGCTCCAAGGGTCAACCGGTTTTATGCTCTCCTTGCCCGCCAAGATGTGGAAGAAGCTCCGAATGTTATCACGGGTATGTTAAAAATCTTTAATTTTGATGCATATGCTTTACTTTATCCGGGTGTAAATTTATATTTTATGACTCCATTGTTGGCTACTAAGTTTGATGTGTGCCTCAAAAAATTTGAGAGAGCCTTATTGCATGCATACTCTGGTGGGTGAGTCTATTGTGGCCCGGAAAATTTATAGAGGGTGTCCCGTGTCGGTTTTGCATAAAGTGTTTATGGGTGATCTTGTTGAGCTTGAAATGTATGATTTT
>JBCEWC010018106.1:0-12136 GCA_038996855.1 Solanum aculeatissimum
CGATGAAATCTAAGTACCCTTATCTATTTGAAGCTAAAGAGGAAGTCCAAAATACAGAATCAGGGATTTATTAGGTACGTGTGCCTAAATGTTTGTTATGTTATAAAAAGTTTGTCTAAATGAAGGGTTGCACTTGTTTAAGTTATTCTTTTGTACTAACAATCGGGGACGAATGTTCCTAAGGGGGGGAGGATGTAACACCCCGCATTTCACGTGTACTAGTACTATGTATATAGGACATGATATGGCTTGGTCAAATGACTACCAATTTTTAGATATGATTAAATTTCAGATTGAAGGGCTATATTTTGTCTAACGCTTAAGATGTGCTAGTGTATAGAAGTTTTAAGTCAAACTAGGGAGATTGTGGTATGTTGTATAAGGAATATGTGACTCTGGCTAGAACCTAAGAGTAATAAGGCTGCAAATAGGTGTTAATATCAAGCGATTAAAGTTTAAAATTAAAGGAATCCCCTAAATGCATATGCGGGATCAGGGAGATGGCCTAAGTGGCACCTCTCTCTTTTCGGAAGATTTAAATTGAGTTTCACTTCTCGGATGGGACTAAGAGTGCATAATTTGATAATAATGGATTTTTAAGGGTTATGTTAATATCCCATAGTTCATATGCTATGTTTCGGTGTCAAGGAAGTTGCATGATAAAGTTTTGCCAAAGTTACCGTAAGCTTCTTTAAGAAATCCTTCTTAAATTTGGGTTAAATGTATCGGACTATATCTCCTAAAATACAAGGATTTAGAATGTATATGACCTATCAAATTGAAGGTCTACGAATCTAGTTTGCAACGCATAAAATCGTGTATTTTTCTGACTTCAGAATAAAAGGTTATAAGAGCTTTACTGTGACTGCCCGAGCAGAAAACTGGGTTATGGCCCGGGTTGGGTCAAGCCCAACTATATGTCGGCTAAATTGATGTTTTAAAGCTGGAAACCAGGCTATTTACGTCCAAATAAGTATAGAAGCTGAAGGAGAAGCTCCCACCAGGTTCCTAAGCAATTAAGGTAAGTTCTTCACGTTTTTACCATGACAATTTGCCCGTGTGCCTAAAAATATGTGCCTTACCCTTTGCGTTGGTCTTCCTCTATTAATAGCTGTGTTTGGGGGCCATTTTTAGACTGTAAAAATATGGCATTCCTGATATTTATTGTATGGTTGCATCTTGATGTTTAGATAATCCTTTTGGGGTCCTGTACGACCATTTTTATGAAGTTCTACGGACGTTTCCTCGCGTGAACGTTATATGGAAAATCTGGCCATTAATCCTAAATTATGGATTGTTTGCAGGTGTTGTTAAGCTGCGTATATATAGTCTTTGTGAAGCTTAGGAAGTTGGTAATAACTTTCATGAAGGAACTTTGGGCATTCAGACGTCCGCTCAATGTAATGTTTTGCTACCTAATGGTGTGTTGCGTGGAGTTGTTGTATGTTGTACTTGCTGCAATGTTATGAGTTTAGCTGGAACTAGAACAAGCTGGATATGACATGTATATAAGAATATGTATTAGAAAAAAAATACAATTAAAGAATAAAAGGTTGAAGGAATGCCTTTGGGTCGATAAATACGGGCTTGCTGCCCGGTTGTTATTTTTGGGCAGAATTGGACTACCAAATGTGTTTATTAGATACTAATACTAGTTTTACCACCTAAATTATTGTAGATAACAAATTGGGAGAAAAAGAAGTTACTTCGAGGTGGTACAACGAGGTATGTAAGGCTACTCGATTTCCTATTACTTGACATGAAATCTAGATTCTTCCGTGGCACATAAAGTCACTTACGAACTTTGACATGGTTAAAGACCTTGTCTCCATTCTTTAAAATGTACAGATGTTTCCACATATAGTCATTGTCAAAGTTGCATACATACTTTGGATACCAAGATGTATGAGTTCTCTATTTGGCTAAATAAGTCCATGGTTATTACATCTCCTACATATTTTAATAATCGTATAACCTACTCTTTTCATTGTGCGTTGTCTTACATGATTGTTTATATGTCATACTTTTTCCTTATATTATCGTACTGCCTCAAGAGGCCATTGTCATGTCCTACGTTACTGGTACATGGTCCCAAATCTCAATAGCGTCATGACCACCAAAGTAACAATCTCAAAGTATTAAAGAATAACTTGATCATTATTCACAACGTGGGTGGCAGCCTAGGGGAAATAGCCTAGCATGGGTAGATCTCACTTGGTTTGTAAGGGTGGTAGCCTAGAGGCGAAAGGCTAGCATGGGTCGATCCCTATTTATATAGTTATAAGGATAGCATCCCAGGGGTTAAAATGCCTAGCATGGGTCATCCTCTCTTACCACTGATCATCTGGTCATTTGTATTATATGATGTGCACAGATTATACAGTAAATAAAGGTAAAGTGACATAAAGAACATAAAGTACTTGATTCCAAAATTTGACTAAAGGTGGTCCCTTATCTATACAGCAATGCATAATTTCATTTGAATTCTTATTTCACGCATAGTACAGTTTGCCTTTCATATTTTGTACATTATCTCGTACTGACGTCCCTCTTGGGAGACCTGCATTTTATACTGAAGGTACAGGAGCTAGTAGATCTCCCCAGTAGAAGTATAGGATACCCAACTACTGTTATTGGGCTACATGTTGCTTCGGAGTTCTATGTGTTTAGAGCTTACGTTTTGTATTGTGTAGTAGTTGATGTCGAGGTGGGGCCTGTCTCGACCCTCATCAGACAGTTCTTATCTAGAGGCTTTGTAGACTATGTGAAGTAAAGTGTGTCATGTCTTGTATTTTGGGCGTCATGGCTCCAACGGCCTAGTCATATGTATTTCCTTTTGTCTTGTTATTACTTTCTATTTTCCTAAAGGCATGTTGAGTGTGGAAATACCTTACAATATTCATAGAAAGTGTGATTACAAGTTGGTTCTCCCAAGCCTGGTCGGCAACGGGTGCCAGTCCGCCTAAATGGGATTTTGGGTGTGACATAGAACTTGAGATGTATGATTTTGATGTTATCCTTTGGATAAATTTATTGCATGCATCGTATGCCTCGATTGATTATACGACTATGCAAGTTAAATTTCAAGTTTCTAATGAACCCGTGTTGGAGTGAAAGGGTAGTGATTTCATGATTAAGGGTTGGTTTATTTCCTACCTCAAAGCCTGGAAGATGATTTGTAAGGGGTGCATTTATCATATTGTGCAGGTTAGAGATGTGGAGGGTGAGTCACCTAAGCTTGAATCAATTCTGGTGGTTAATGAGTTTCTCAATGTGTTTCTCGAGGACTTGCCCGGTATTCCTCCCGATAGGGAAGTAGATTTTGGCATAGATTTCCTTCAAGAAACTCAACCTATTTCTATTCCTCCTATCATATGGCCCCTACGAAGTTAAAGGAATTGAAAGATCAGTTGAAAGATTTATTAGAAAAGAGTTATATTAGGCTGAGCATTTCACCTTGCGGTTCTTCCGTGTTGTTTATGAGGAAGAAGGATGGGTCGCTCCGAATGTGTATTGATTATCGACAATTGAACAAGGTGACTGTTAAGAATAGGTACCCATTGCCTAGAATTTATGATTTGTTCAACCAAATTCATGGAGCTACTCATTTCTCTAGAATAGACCTTCATTCGGGTTATCATCAGTTGAAGGTGAGGGAGTGTGACATTCGCAAGATGACCTTCTGGACTCATTAAGGTCACTTTGAGTTTGTGGTGATTTCATTTGTGTTGAGTAATGCTCCGGTGGTGTTTATGGATCTTATAAATCGGGTTTTCAAGTCGTTCCTTGATAATTTTATGGCAGTCTTCATTGATGACATCTTGATTTACTCCCGTAGTAAGCAAGAGCATATGCATCACTTAAGGTTGGTGCTTCAAACGTTGATGGAGAAGCAATTGTATGCCAAGTTTAGCAAATGTGAATTTTTGTTGGGAAAAGTTGCTTTCCTTGGTCATGTGGTGTCCGGTGATGGCATTAAGGTGTATTCTAAGAAAACCAAAGCGGTGAATGATTGGCCTAGACCGTTGACCCCTTCGGATATCTGAAGCTTCCTTGGTTTAGCCGGTTATTATAGAAGGTTTATTGAAGGGGGTTTTCCTCTATAGCATCTCCATTGACTAAGTTAATTTAAACGAAGGCCAAATTTGTGTGGTCAAATGAATGTGAGAAAAGTTTTCAAACCTTGAAGAATCGACTTACATCAGCTTCAATTTTGACTTTGCCAAATGGGTTAGATGGGTTTGTGGTATATTATGATGCGTCGCGTATTGGTTTGGGTTGTGTGCTTATGCAACATGGTAAGGTGATATCTTATGCATCTCAACAATTGAAGGTGTATGAACAAAATTATCCAACCCATGATCTTGAGTTGGCGGCGGTGGTGATTGCTTTGAAAATTTAGCGACATTATTTGAAAAGGGTTCATGTGGATGTCTTCATCGATCACAAGAGTTTTCAATATGTGTTCACCCAAAGAGACCTTAATTAGAGGCAAAGGAGATGGTTGAAACTTCTCAAGGATTTTGATATGAGCGTCCTTTGTCACCCCGGCAAAGGTAACATTGTGGCGGATGCCCTTAGTAGGCTCTCTGTGGGAAGTTTGACTAATGTGGAAGAGGGGAAGAAAGAGATAGTGAAATATGTGCACCGTTTGGCTAGGTTGGGTGTGAGGTTGGCCAAATCCAACAATGGTGAAATTCTTGTTCAAGGTAGATCCGAGTCTTCCTTGGTGGTCGCTGTTAAGATCAAATAATACCTAGATCCTTCCTTTGTTTGATTGAAGAAGTCGATTTCTGAATGGAAGGTTGAGGTTTTCTCCCTAGGGGGAGATGGTGTGCTACGATATCAAGACCATTTGTGTGTTCCAAATATTGATGGCTTAAGGGAGATTATTAAGAATGAGGCTCATAATTCTCAATATTCTATTCATCCGGGATCTTCCAAAATGCATCAAGATTTGAGAGAGTTGTATTGGTTGCATGGTATGAAGAGATACATAGCCAAGTTCGTGTAGAAATGTCCTAATTGCCAACAAGTAAAAGTGGAACATCAAAGGCCCAATGGTTTGACACAAGATATTGAAATTCCTACTTGGAAGTGCAAAGATGTGAACATGGATTTTGTGGTTGGGTTACCTCGTACTTGGAGACAATTCAATTCTATATGGGTTGTGATTGATAGGATGACTAAGTCGGCTCACTTCTTACCGGTTAAGACTACCTATAGTGCCGAGGAGTATTCCAAGGTGTATATTCAGGAGTTGGTAAGATTGCATGGTTTGTCGAGGTACATTATATCGTATTCTGGAACTCAATTCACTTCTAATTTTCAGAAGTCTTTTCAAAAGGGACTTGGTACTAAGATCAAGTTGAGCATCGTATTTCATTCTCAAACCGATGGGCAAGCCCAAAAAACAATTCAAACCTTGGAGGACATGCTAAGGGCTTGTATGTTGGAATTGAAAGGAAATTGGGATGATCATATACCTCTCATTGTGTTTGCTTACAACAATAGTTTTCATGCTAGCATTGGTATGCCTCCGTTTGAAGCTTTATATGGTAGGAAATGTAGATCTCCAGTTGGTTGGTTTGAAATAGGTGAGGCGGCCTTGTTTGGCCCAGATTTGGTTGTTGAGGCCATTGAAAAAGTGAAGTTGATTAGGGAGCAATTGAAGATAGCTCAAAGTCGCCAAAAGTAAAATTCAGATGTTAGAAAGAGGGATTTTGAATTTCACATTGGTAAGTGGGTGTATGTGAAAGTGTCCTCCATGAAAGGCATCATGAGTTTTCGCAAAAAGGGAAAGTTGAGCCCTCGATATGTCAGACCTTATGAGATTGTGGAGCGGGTTGGTAATGTAGCTTATTGGTTGGATTTGCCTTTGGACATGAGCTCCATTAATCTAGTACTCCATGTGTCCATGTTGAGGAAGTTGGTTGGTGATCCTAAGGCAATAACGCCTTTGGAGGGTGTGACGGTTGAGGAGAGTTTGACCTATGAAGAGGTGCCAGTTGAAACTTTTGATAGGCAAGTGAAGCGGCTTCGAAACAAGGATGTAGCTTCTGTCATGGTGCTTTGGAGGAACTAAGACATGGAGAGTGCAACGTGGGAAGCGGAGTTGGACATGATGGAGCAATATCATTATCTCTTCCAATCTACTCAAGTTTAAGGTACTAGGTTCTATCCTTTTATGGTTCTAATTCTTTAAATTCGTGAGTTTCATGACATTGCATGCATACATGAGCATGAAAATGATTTAAATGATGTTTTGACATGAGCTTTGAAAGACTTCTGGAATGATGCATGATCCATTATGAGTTGTGGTTAAAAATGTCTATTGTTTGATTGTTGTCCTCAAGACATAGTTTTCGCCCATTCGAGGATGAATGTTCCCAAGGGGGAGATAATGTAACGACCTGAAAATTTTGAACTTCATAATGGTTGGTCAAGGTTAGTGTTGAACTTGTCATGGTTGAATTTTGGTAGTCATGGGTTGTATTTAAGTGGCCGGATTCAAGGGAATTGTTTTGGTGGAAGGTTGTAAGGCTGCTTAAGCAGCACTGGCTTTGAGAGGGCATATCTTTTTGTACTAGAAGAACTGTATGACTATTGTATATCAAATCAAATCTCTATGCGTTATATTTTCAACACAACTGGTTTCACTCAATTCGGAGTTTGGATGTGAAAGTTATGACCTTTGTAGTGAGACTGCCCGTAATTGAAAGTATGCTGAAAAAGGGTTTCAGATTGGGTTCTAAGTGTGGGACCACAGACCGTTTGGTGGTCCACGGTCCGTGGGCATCCGTGGGTTGGTCTAGTGTGCTACTTGGGGGTGGGGTCCATGTCACGACCCGGATAGAGGGCCTAGATGTGACATGGTGAAGGAGAACCAAAAGGTTCTCGGTCAAGCCATCATAGCATCATTACACACATCATCAGTTCGTAAGCGCAGAAGCTAAACACATAACACATAAGCTCTAAAGGATTCGGGACTTGGCACTCAAGCTATGGGTACAATATCGGTAATGGGAAAAACATGTATACACGTAGCACATAACAATAATTTCTAAAGGAATGAGTAATTAGGATTCCACTATGGGGGCAAACCGGGATTATGGGACGTTCCACATAAGCACATAGTCAATCAAGATTCCCAACATCCATAACATAAACATAACAGATGACCATTTCTCATAATCAAGGCTAAATAAACATAGTTTTACATAACCAATGCTTAACAAAGTAAATCAACTTACAAGTATCTAGAGTGGTCTAACAATGCCTCTACATGAATGAGCGGGGCCTCGACAAGTTTAAGGCTCACCCTGAAGACATAAGAAAGTAAATAACATAACATATAATAGATAGAATAGACGGTGGCTATTTCCCTTGAAAAAAAGGGCTCACCACTAGCAAAGTCTTCAATCAAGAGTCAAGCGTCGTCTGATAGAATGTAGATATCGTCTCTGGTATCTACATGGTTAGAACATGTAGACAAGAATATGGGTTAGCACAATTAGGCAATATGTATGCGGGCATACAATTCATATGACAATGTAGTGCGACCAAGCAACATCACAATGGGACAAGTGATACGAAAGGAGTGCACGTCGCCAAGGAGTAATATAACAAGATGCTATGCCATGATGCATGAGATGTAGTCCTATGATCAATATATAAATTGGGGATGTGACCTATACCGACAACATGGAAAGACCCAAGCTAGCCACTACCCGGATCTGGACTACTTGCCAAGTAGTACCCTAATCACCTTTGAAACAAGGGGAAATATAACAGAGTTCCCTATCTAGCGAATTAACCCATGGTGGAAAATAGTTAGACGGAAAGGAGTAAGAACCAATGGAGATAGTCCACCCGCCTTCAATCCCTCGGTACTAAGTCTCATCCCACAGGAATACGTATAGTTACATGCAACTTCCAATTAGGAAGACTTACATTCGTTTTCAAAGCATGCATCACTAGTCAACACCAACCATAGTTCAAATCATGTTCATGCTTAGTCCAAAGGCCATCAAGAGTTTACAAAACATTTCATGATCATTCCATGTCAATGCAATAAGAGTAGCTCATCTACTTAGCTTATCATATCAAACATTCAAAACATGTCAATATGGTGCAAACACCCAATATGCTCAAGGAGCCATGGCAAGGAGACTATGTGATCACAAGTCATAACATCACATTCAAAACATGAGTTTCATCAAGAGTTTCAATCATAAAAATATCCATGCATATGCCATGAATGAGGATCAAGAACATGGGTAATCGAATTCAAACTTAATTGCATAATTTGAAAGGTAATTCATCATAAATCATGTAGAAATCCATAAATAAGGCATAATGCGAGTTACCCAAGCTTAATTAAATCATGAAAGGGACATGTAATTGGATTAATCAAGGGTTTCCATAAACATTCATAAATTCAAGCTTAAAATCATGTTTAAATAACCTAAAAACTACAACACACAATTCCCAACACTAAACTACATCAACAATGGAAGAACCCATAACTTGAAGAAGCTTAAAATCGTAATTTAAAGGTTAGGGTTCTTGGGTCTTCAAGGATGAAAGAAGATCCTTGAATCAAATCCCACATACCTTGATTTCACCAAAGGAATTGCAAATTCAAACTTAGTCAAGGTTGTCTTCCCCAATTTCTTCAATATTTCTTCAATGGAGACCAAGAGAATTTAAGAATTCTCAAAGTGTATAGAGGAGGCTTAGAATAGATGAATAAGGGTTTGGGTCTTGATTTAGGGGTTTAGGATACTTTAGGATACCTAAAAAGGGCTTAGGGGTTTATTAAATCACGAAATTACCATTAATAAAATGGACTGTTAATTGCCAAGAAGAGTGAGATGGTGGAGCTACAGTGCCCATGAGCATGACTTACGGTCCGTACAAGGCACCATAAAACTTGCCTTAGCCAAATGTTCAATGCGAACTCTTGGAGGACTTTCTGGACCACTTGACGAGGGGATTCATATACCGTGTTGCTTCACACGGACCGTGCACTGGTATGGGGAGACACACTTGGCCCAAGAATCAACCCCTAGCCTTGGACAAGACACTTCCCGACCCAATGGACCACTTGACGGGCCGTACAAAGGCTCACGGACCGTGGGGTGGTCCGTGGGTCATGACTTGTGTTTTGGGGTGGGTACTGGCCACCTCTATCTCACTGGACCATTGTGCAGACCCCCACATGGATCGTACCAAGGCTCACGGTCCTTGGTCCTTGCCTTGGGCCCTTTTCAGGGCCTATCTTCAATGCCTTCTGAATTTCAGGCAGCCCCACTATATTTGCCATAACTTCCTCATACAAACTCATAATCGAGTAAGACCAATTGCGTTGAGAAGCTAACACAAAGAGCTTCAAGTTTATATGTAGCATCCCACACGGTTCAACCCACATCAAAAGTTATTCTAGCTCAAATTCTACTATCCAAACGGCCTCTCTAGACCACCAAATGATCCGTTTTGCGTTTGGCCACTTAAACTCAACCCGTGGCAACCAAAACTCAACCATGACTAGTATAACATCATACAAGACCAACCATGAGGAGTTTTAAAAAACTTTTCGGGTCGTTACATCATCTCCCCCTTGGGAACATTCTTCCTCGAATGAGCTAAGACTAGGGCTTGAGGACATCAATCACAAAACAAGAGATATGCTGACCAAAACTCAAGATATCATGCATCATATCATAAATCATTCAAAACTCATGTCAAAACATCATTTAAATCATTTTTGTGCTCATGAATGCATGTAATGCCATGAAACTCAAGAAACAAAGAATTAGGACAATTTAAAGGATAGGATCTAGTACCTTAGGCTTGAGTAGATTGGAAGAGGTAAGGATATCGTTCCTTTAGGTCCAACTACGCTTCCCACGTTGCATTTTCCACATCTTGATTTCTCCAAAGTACCTTAACCAAAGCCACCTCCTTATTTCGAAGTCGTTTCACTTGTCTATCCATAATCTCAACCGCTACCTCTTCATAAGTCAAGTTCTCTTCAATTGTCACACTTTCCAAAGGTACAATGGCCTGCGTGTCACCAACTAACTTTCTCAACATGGACACATTGAAAATCGGATAAATAGAGCTCATATCCAAAGGCAAGTACAACCGGTAAGCTACATTACCAATCCGCTCCACAATCTCATAAGGTCCGACGTACCTTGGGCTCAACTTGCCCTTCTTGCCAAAAAGCATAATACCCTTCATGGGGGACCCCCTCACATACACCCAATCACCAACATGAAATTCAAGGTCCCTCTTTCTCACATCCGCATAAGACTTTTGACGACTTTGGGCCATCTTCAACCTTTCCCAAATCATCTTCACCTTTTCAATAGCCTCAATCACCAAGTCCGATCCTATCAAGGCTGCCTCACCAATTTCAAATCGACCAACCAGAGACCTACATCTCCTACCATACAAGGCCTCAAAAGGAGTCATACCGATGCTAGGATGAAAACTATTATTGTAGGCAAACTCAATCAGAGGTAAGTGATCATCCCAATTTCCCTTAAACTCCAACACACAAGCCTTCAACATATCCTTCAAGGATTGAATTGTCCTCTCGGCTTGCCCATCGGTTTGAGGATGGAATGCGGTGCTTAACTTGACCTTAGTACCAAGCCCCTTTTGAAAAGTCTTCCAAAAATGAGAAGTAAATTGAGTACCACGATCCGATATGATAAACCTTGCCACACCATGCAACCTTACCAATTCCATAATATGCACCTTATCATACTCTTCGGCACTATAGGTAGTCTTGACTGGTAGGAAGTGAGCTGACTTTGTCACTCTATCAACCATGACCCATATGGAATCAAATTGCCTTCTAGTACGGGGTAACCCAACATCAAAGACCATATTTATATCTTCCCACTTCCAAGTAGGAATCTCGATGTCTTGTGTCAGGCCACCGGGCCTTTGATGTTCTACTTTCACTTGTTGACAATTGGGACATTCTGACACAAATTTAGCCATATCACTCTTCATACCATGCCACCAATACAACCCTTTCAAGTATTGATGCATTTTGGTAGATCCCGGATGAATAGAATATTGTGAATTGTGAGCCTCTTTCATAATAGTCTCTCTTAAGCCATCAACATCCGAAACACACAACCGATCTTGGTACCGAATCACACCATCTCCCCCTTGGGAGAAAACCTCAATCATACCATCAACAACCAATTTCTTCAATTCTACCAAAGAAGGATCTAAATCTTTCTTAGCTTTAACATTAACTACCAAGGTAGATTCGGACCCACCTTGCACAAAGATGTCACCATTGTCATTTTCGGTCAACTAAGAGCATCTGCCACAAAATTAGCCTTATCGGGGTGATAAAGCACATTCATGTCATAATCTTTAAGAAGTTCCAACCATCTCCTTTGCCTCAAATTAAAATCCTTTTGAGCGAACACATATTGCAAGCTTTTATGGTCGATGAACACATCTACATGAACCCCATACAAATAATGATGCCAAATTTTCAAGGCAAAGACCACCGCCGCTAGTTCAAGATCATGAGTCGAATAATTTTGTTCATGCACCTTCAAGTGTCGGGAAGCATAGGCTATCAAATTACCATGTTGCATAAGAACACAACAAAAACCAACACAGAATGCAACACAATATACCACAAACCCATCTAAACCATTTGGCAAAGTCAAAACCGGAGCTGATGTAAGCCGATCTTTCAAAGTTTGGAAGCTCTTCTCACACTCACTACTCCACACAAATTTAGCTTTATTTTTGGTCAATTTGGTCAATGGAGACGCTATAGATGATAATCCCTCAACAAACCTTCTATAGTAACCGGCCAAACCAAGGAAACTTCTAATATCTGAAGGTGTCAATGGCCTAGGCCAATCCCTTACCGCCTCGGGTTTCTTAGGATCAACCTTGATGCCATCACCGGACACCACATGACCAAGGAAGGCAACTTCAGCCAACCAAAACTTACACTTGCTAAATTTTGCATACAATTTCTTTTCCATCAATGTTTGGAGAGCTAACCACAAATGACCCATATGCTCTTGTTCACTTCGGGAATAAATCAAGATATCATCAATAAAGACCACCACAAAACTATCAA
>JBCEWC010018107.1:0-12136 GCA_038996855.1 Solanum aculeatissimum
TGGAGGAAGTTTTTTGCTGGATAATTTTGCTTGAATAATATTGAAAAATATCAATGCAAAAATTGATCCCAACACAAGTATACAATAATTCATGATGCAAAGCTAAATGTTGATGTGCAAGGAAGTTAATATATATATAATAACTTTTGTACGCAAGTGCCTAACTTTTGAGTAAATTTCTTGTTCTTTAACTAATTTCATCCATTAATATCAAATAGTCCTATTATTTACTTACATAGTGTGAAAGTGTATGCATGTGTACAGTAATTACTAAGGCCTAACTTTTGTGGAACCTTTTTAGTCTACAATAACTATTTTTATCCATTAATTGTGACATGCACTCATTTGCTGTCCACTCTAGTCGTTATTTCATATCTAGTATTTTCTGCTATTGGGAATGATATTTTTTAGATGAGGAAACAATTTCTCTATCTCTATGAAATAATGGTAAAGTCTGCGTAAAGTTTATTTAGTTTGACTCTTGAAAAACTTAAAAGAATAAGATACTCTATGAGCATGATAGAGTTTATAACATAATATGTATAGATACATATGATACTACTTACATGTTAGATGCTAGTTGTTTGGAACTTAATTTTAAGTTTAGTCTTATTTTGCAGCTTTGACTTTGAAAGTAAAGATATGACTATCCACCTCTTTGTATAGGTTTGGTACTGAATTTTTGGAATTAATACAACACCTAGTTACTACTGTGAAATTGAATTAAAAAATGATACTACTTAGAAGAAAAAAAAATGAAACGGAGAATCTTAGTAGTTCAGTTGGTTGACTACCTGAACTCCTATCTTGTCGGTGAGGATTCAATTCCCCACAATGTAATCCCTCTCCCTATTTTCCCTTTCCCTACCCTCGATTTTTAAAAAAATATATATGAAAACTAAAGAAGACAGTTGAGTTGTCATCCTCAAATGTAGAGTAATCCATGATGCACATAAATTAAAGTTGATGTGTAAGGAAGTTGTAAAGTACTGCATATATATATTTATATAAATGTTGCTTGACTTCCCCAAAATAATGTTGCATTGTGAAACTTTAACCATTCTTATGACTCGAATTCAAGAACTCTAGTTAAGGACAGAGGGATTTCTTTCATCCTACGACACCATTGGTGGTCTCTTATATGTATGTTGAAATTAAGACGACAAAAGCATATATATATATATATATATATATATATATGGAAATATACAAGTATTAGTTATTGTCATATGACTAGGAGGAGATCAGGGGTTCAAGCCTTGGAAACAGTCTCCGACAGAAATAGAAAATAAGATTATATACAATAGATCGTCCTTGTGGTTAGCCTGGGTTATCATGGAAAAACTCCGAAAAAGACAATCACTATCTACAATGTGTAGAATTTCCATCAACTCTACTTACTTCAAAGAGCAATATTCAAATAACAATAACCTAATGAACTACCTCTAACTCTTTCACTCTAACAAGAAGTCAACCATTTTTTGTTATAATTAAAACTCTCAAAAATACATTCCCACTTAAAACAATTGTCCCTAAATAATAATTCTACGTTAAACAAACAAAATTGACATATCGTTAGAAAATTGACACGTCATTAAGAAAGTCAGCAAAAAACACTAATTAAGAGGATTATTTCACTAACACACTCCTTTTATCTCTCCTCTTTAATCTATGCACAGAAAAATACTTTCTTTCTGTTTCATTTTATTTGTCATTTTTTATTAAAATAGATGATTCAAAGTATTTTTTTCATTTTTTTTTAACTTTATATTTTACTTTTCGAGAGTTAAGTTGTATGAATTTTGATTCATATAATTTATTGGATAAGAAATTAATGTTGAGGAAAAAAATAGAAAAATATATTATTTTAATATGTTAAAAATAACAAGTAAAAATAAAATTATATTTTTGATATAATAGACAAGTAAAACATACACTAAAGAGTATTGATTTCCACTTTTATCCTTATTGAATAAATGTCAAAAGAGATTAATATAATTAAAAATATATTAAATTGAGATTAATCCTTTTTAAGAGAGAAATAGATGGAAAAAGTATTTAAGTGTGAAAGACTTCTTAAAAACTTCCTTGTGACAATTGGACTCTATGTAACAATCAAAATCATTCTAGATTCTTATTTATTTGGCGGCCACTAAATCACAATTTTTTTTTACTTTCTTCGTTCTTTTTTAGTTGTCATATCGTACTTTTTGAAAAGTTAATTTAATATATTTTTAAAGTTAAATTAGATTGCATTAACTTAATATTTTAAAATAAAATTTTAAATATTCAAAAATTACACGAAAAGTACACTATTATAAATTATAATTTTTTTCATATCAATATATGATGAAAAAATAAATTTTAAAATATTAGTCAAAGCTAATATCGTTTGACTTTCAAAAACAAAACTATAACGTACAATTAAAAAAGAATAGAGTTAGCACTAATATTAGATTTGTACATAATTCTAAAAGTAGGAAAACAAATTCAAATATTATCGAACTTTTAGAAAAGACATGAATGACCACTATGGTAATATTTAGTTTATTTCTCATTTATTTGCTTGATTGTAAATAGCGGGTGACAAGAATGAGCATTTTTTATCAGGACAGTAATATAAGTAAGTTCAACTATTAACTGATAATATAGATGAGCATTTATAAAAATTCGATTGCATATTTGAGTTTTGTCCCCCGTAAAAGTATAATAAATTCAATGTTAAGAATTTTAAAGATTGAACGTATAAAATTTAAATCTTGAATTTGTTACTGTTAATTTCTTAATAACTCTTCAAGTCCAGGTTTGAATAATCTAAAATGATACAGTAATTGATTAATAAGTAACTATTTTCTCTATATCTCATTTTAGTTGTCATCTTGTGTTTTTCGAAAGTCAATTTGATTAATTTTTAAAATAAAAAGTTAGATATTCAATAACTAAAAAAAAAAAAATATTATCGATTGCAACTTTTTTCATATCAATATGAGGAAAAAATATATCTTAAAATTTTAATCAAAGTTACCATAATTTGACTCTGAAAACAAAAACTATAACAAACTAAAATGAGACGGCGAGAGTAATATTTTCAAAACGGATATTATGCCACAGCCCACATGCAAAGAATTCAACGTGAAAAACAGGAAAAGTAGGTAGAAAATCAACGATCTTTACTTTGGACATGTTCTTCAAAATGTGTGTCAGAAAGAAAAAAGATAATGGTCTAAAACGCATTTAGACTATCACTTTATTGAGAGTTTCACACTTCAATAATTATGTGTTTCATTTTTCTATCGATCTGAATTATCACTATCTATATATTTAAAACACACTTAGTTGAGTACATGATGATAGTTTGTTTCATGTCTTGTGGGAAGGACAGTGATCCTCAATCGGCGCTCTATTGAACATCCATTCATTCCATCTTTTAGTGAGACCTCCTTATCTTTAGAGGCGATCCTTTTATTTCATGTTTAATTTACCTTTTTGCTTGGTATTTTTTTTGAGATAGTTGTGGGTTTGTCTCAGTATCTTCTTTTCATTAGTTTAGAGTTTTATAGATAGTGTTAGAGTGGGATCTGACGTTCCTTTCGGAGTCTATTTTTGAAAAACTATAATCTATTCATTGAGTTATTTTGAGTTGAACAGTTCAAATACCCTTTCATATTGACTTAATGGTTGAGTAGCCCACTCAAGTTAGCTTCTCTTTTACTTTGGGTCTTCCGTTAAGTGAGTTACCCAGTCCTAGGGTTCGTTCAGGACCAACGATACTTTTCGAATATTGGTCACGCCTAGGATATACGCTTGGGGCATAACCTGGCCATTTCCTTATTTGTTTGGCATATAATTCAACAATGGCAGAAAGATAATTCATTCTTGTGAATTAAGATTTATCATTATTCTTTTATTAACAATCCATATGTACATAGGTGTATCCAAAATTTCAACAATGTTACATTTATTTTTATCATCAGAATCTTATTATTCTAACTCCAAATGGAATAAAGAAAATGACAATACACCAAATGACTTGTAAGTACGTAACGTGATTGGATTCGTTCAGAAGAATCATAGCCTGGACAAGGTAAAACTTACGCGCATTCAGTGGTTACATCATATCAACAGTGAATATTATATATATATGTATGTGTGTGTGATTTGGTGTAAATTTGAATATGGATAAGTATTTACCAATCGACCAGAAACATCAAAGAGGAGATGGGATAGCTCGTAAAGGATGAGCTTTGCGTGTAAGGAAACAAAATTTCTCATCCATCTCTAAGTCATTTGGCTCAATACCATCCTCAAGTTTCCAATTGAACAAATTCAACATCGAGCCCAACATTACCGTAACCATTCTCAATGCAAGTGGCAAGCCAGGGCACATTCTTCTACCACTACCAAATGGAAGCAATTCAAAAACAATTCCTCGCACATCCAATTTGGAACTCTGAAATCTCTCAGGTTTAAAGACCAAAGGTTCCTCCCAAAAATTAGAATCTCGACCAATCGCCCACACATTGACTAGTATCAATGAACCCTTTGGGATGAGATAGTCAAACAATTTAACGCCCTGGTCTACTTTGCGTGGGATTAAGAATGGAGCTGGTGGATGCATTCTTAGTGTTTCTTTGACGATAAATTGCAAGTAAGGGAGTCGGGATACATCAGCTTCTTCTATTGGTTTTGTTTTTCCAACGACTCTTACAAGCTCAACTTGGGCTTTCTTCATAATCTCGGGGTGTCTAAGTATTTCTGTCATTGCCCATTCAAATGTGCTTGTAGTTGTATCAGTACCACCAATAAATAAGTCCTGTTACATTTTGTCAGTATCTCAAAATTTCAAAATCAAAAATTGAAGCACGTTGAACTTATATAGTTTTGCCCGATTCATGATGCAAACGAGATCAAAAGTTCAAGATTTGCCACCTCCAAAATCATTCTCATAAACCAACCTTGTCTAATCCTTCTAGGTCAAATATTAGTTTATATTCATATAAATACGTTGCATTTTGAACGTCATTTGACACAATGGAGAGTATAGAGTTCTTGACACAACGACTTCTTAGCGTGATTATGTGCTAATTAATCCACAATCTTCTACAACACTATTAGCAGAATTGAGCAACATGCAAGTGTATTCCCCTGAAGAGGGCAAGCTCGGTGCACTAAATCTCCCGCTATGAAAAGTTGGAATATAAAGGATAAAAAGTAGTGCACTAACCATGAACGTGGATTTTATGTAATTCTCATCGAACTCCTGAGGATTTTCTGCACAATGGTTGAGAAACACTTCCAAAACGTCACTCTTTTCACTGTGCTTCTTTTTCTTTTCCTCCATACGTTCGTTGATCAAATCACCAAAAAGTTTAAACAACTTTGCAAAAAGGATGTTTGTGCGATACCTTATTCTTTGAGGATCAATCTTTTCAAGTGTGGGGAAAACATTGACTAGGTTAAGCTTCCCAGCCTCATCTATGATGTCCCAGATCACATCCTTCAACTCAACCTTTAAATTTTGAAAACAGTTATGTCAACATTGCAGTATATTCAGTACAGAAAGGAGTAAAAACAAGGGATCGGGTTACTCAACTAATACGTTATTATATAATCACATTCTTCAACTCTACCTTTGAATCCGAAAAAGCGTCAACCAAATCCTTTGAGAAAAGGGTGTTTGACAACAAATTGAGAATAGTCTTGAAAGCAACTTGACCTACATCCACAACTTTACCTTGTTGACAGCATTTTTCACAATAAGCAATCAATTCTTTCACCTTTTGAGACCTTACATGTTCATTTGCATCAAGACCATTGGGAGAGAAGATATTTGTGTTCAATATTCTCCTAAGCATTCGCCATTGAGGACAAATAGGAAGCCATGCCACAGAGAATTTGCAATAGTTGTGTGCTTGAAGGGCATCAGGGATAAATCTTGAAGAAAAAACTTGATCTTGATTTTTAAAGACTTGTTTTGCAATGGTTGATGAAGAAATGACCACTGTTGTTATTTGGCCAAGTTTTAAACTCATAATTGGACCATGAATTTTTGCAAGATTGGCAAGTGACACATGGGGTTTTGTGCCTAACAAGTGAAGATTTCCAATAATTGGCCATGGGGTTGGACCTGGTGGAAGTTTTTTGGTGGACAATTTTGCAAGAGTTGTATAGAGAAAAATCAAAGCAAAAATTGATCCAAACACAAGTGTATAGTAATCCATTATGTCTCTTCCTTCAACTTTGAAAGATGAAAAGATGCATTGTCTTGCTATATATATTAGAAGAAAGAATTTGAGGAGCTTACGACATAACACTCGAACAATTGACCGATTTACCCTTTTTCTCAAATTTCCTCTATTTTATATTCAGTATTTCTTTTAATTTTTAGTATATTATATATTTAAAAATTATTATATATTAGAAGAGTGAATTTGAAGGTCTTAGGGTAAGTGATCAATTGACCCATTGGCTCTACTCCTCAAATTTCCTCTATTTTATATGTAGTGCTTCTTTGTTTATTATTATGTTTTAAGTATATTATGTATTTAAAAATTATGAAAAAAATAATACTATAAGGTATAATAACTTGAAATATTTAGAATACATATTAAAAACTTGATTAACTCTCAAAATTTTGCTCGCGCCACCTGAATAAAAAAGTGAGTAGCGGAGCTTAGGGTCAATCAGTTAATTGATCGATCTGTCTTTCTCCTCTAATTTTCTCTATTCATATTTAGTGTTTTCTCTATTTTAATTTATTCGTCTTATTTTCTAATTAATATGTAATATATTTAGAAATTATGAAAAAAACAATTTCTACTATAATAAAGACAAATATCAAGACTTTCACTTTGGGAAGATTCAATAATTTTGAGGAATATTTAAAATATCCTTAGTGTTAGAGAAGGTATATTTTTCTTCTTTTTTCTTATCTGTTTTAAAAAAAATAAATTAGAATTTGTTTTTTTTAAATCTAGATACCTAGTCATTCATCTTAATTGTTTGACTAATAATATCTAATTCTAGTCTTTTTATTCTAATTTATGTGCCAATTTTTAGACTTTGATAGTCCAAAAAAATATTTTTTTATCATAATTTATATATATTTTGTTAACATTTTAAATTGTTTATCTAGATCATCTAACTAACAAGGCAATTATATTTTATTTTTTTATCCCAATTTATATAATTAATGATGTTCAGATTTTGAGAGTTAAATAAATTATTATTTTATTATAATATTTATAAGTCTTTGAGATAAAAAATTATGTCATCACTTTTTTTATTTTATACCTATTAACTTTTAATATTGAAATTCACAACACCACTAACAATAATAAATGTTTTGCTCCATTTTTCTTCTTCTACTCTTTGATTTTTGTGTATGTGGGCCGGCCTACTCTTCTATCTAGTCTCTATCCTACTCCTCTTTTTAAGAAATTACGTATATATACAAACAAAAAAAATAAAAAAAAATCATAAAAAAAAGAAGTTCATATTTTATTTATATAAAAAATAATTCAAAATCATCGAAATTATACATGACTATACAATATGGTTTGTCAAAAATTATAGAAATGTCTATACAAATATACACCGACTATACATGTCTATACAACGAGGGCTATTTTTTTAAGTTTAGTGTCTCTCAGTGTAATTTTACCTTTTAATTACACATATTTTTTTCATGCTTTTTTGGTGGTTAATTGTAATTATTTAATATTATTTTATCAATGAAAAAAGAATTAAAAATACTCCTGAACTATTTGAAATGGAGCAAAAATATTCATCCGTTATGGCTCAAAAATACCCCTCTCTCCAACGGAAATAAAAAGGGGTTAAGAATATTCCCGAACTATTTGATGAAATGAAGCAAAAATACCACTTCCTTAAATGAAATGACACCATGCATATTATGTGGACAAAAAGTGCCACATAATTAGTCCACGTGAAGCCCCATGTAGGGACCTACGAGGTTTTCTCTTCAGATATTAGGTATGAGACTAGCATTTTTATGTCAAAAGGGACTTTTATTTCACTTGCAAACGTCTCAAAAAAGCAATCTTTGAATGATAACATACATTTATTCATCCTCGTTATAATTGTTGTCTCCTCCTTAATCAGTTTTTTTAGTTCAATAGGATCTGATTCTTCAAATTTTTCGAACTTACAAAACTTGTATAAAAATTGTTGTGCTCATGTTAGCAATGTAACACAATTAATATAAGTTATTATTTTCAACAGATAATTCAGTTGCAACTATAAATGAATTTTTCCCATATAATAAGAATCTGGACAAGTCAAAATCTGACAAAAATTGATTTGAAGATGGGTTGAGATTGAATTTTTGATGGAAAAAGGATATTTTAAATAATAACTTTAAAATTTTAACGGAGGAATATTTTTTAATCGAAAACTAATGAAGGTTATTTTTGCTCTATTTCTAATAGTTAAGGGGTATTTTTTTGTCCTTTTCATTTCTACAAGGACGATGGGTATTTTTTAGCCAAAAATTAAATAGAGGGGTATTTTTGAGCCAAAAATATAACGGAGGGGTATTTTTGAGTCAAAAATATAACGGAAGGATATTTTTGAATCAAAATGTAACAGGAGGATATTTTTGCTACATTTCAAGGATATTTTTTACCCTTTTCCCTTTTACTATTAATTTGTCTATACTTTTACTATATTAGGTTTATATAACTATCTAGAAAGGTCAAACGTTAATAAAACATGATAGTTATGACTTCTTCTTTCTTAATAACTCCAACCACCCAGGATGCGAGCTCCCAAAGTGGTGGGGGATTTGGCATAGACCCCTACCATGTATAATACTAAGCAATGAATACATTCGTGGGAAACATTGACCTAGACCCCAAGCCCCAAGGTAACAAGCAACTTATTGACAAAAGATGTGCAAACACATTGGGAGGGGAGGAGGGCTACTCTGAAGTTGGAGTTATAATCCTCCAGTAGCACCTCCTTTACAATTCTAAGGAGATTCGAAAATCTAGTTTGAATGCTTCTTAGTTTTGATCCTAAAGGAAGGAATTTGAATTTTGTCCATACAGATTGCACCTTTGATTTCTTGAGGGAGATCATCTTCCAGGAGAAACACTTCATTATTGGTATTATTGGTTGTGTACTTAGCAAGGGAGTTTGCAATCATATTACCTTCTCTATAGCAATGTTGCACCGTGATACCATGTAGTTTCACCATCTTTTGTATTTTCTTAATAATCTCCTGTAGCTTCCATGGAATATCATAAAGGCCAAGAATCATATTAACTGTGAGTAGGGAGTCCAGTTCCCAAGTAAAATTGTGGTAATGTTGATTACAACACCATAGGGTACCCTGCAAGGCTGCTTGAGCTTTCGAGTAATTGTTAGAGTATAAATGAATTGGTGATGCAAAGGCCATGACCATTTGTCCATTTCCAGTCCTGACAACTCCTCATATCCCTGTTTTGCCTATAGATGGAATAAAATTACCATCCGTGTTGAGTTTCCATTTGTCAGCTTCTGGTCTGATCCATCTCACCATAATGCTCTTGAGTCTTGATTTGTAAGATTCAACTACCTGGTAGACCTTCGGTCACGACCAACTCCAATTCATAGTGCTAAATTTCTGACCCATTGAGATTTTCACTTGGAATAGGACCTGATAGCATATTTTGTTTATAGTAATATTTTTATGCTCATATTTCTTGTTGCACCTTGCTTTCCATAGTTCCCAACACACAATAATGAGGGTGATTTTAAGAAGGAATTTGTGAGTGGTATTCTTGTCTTTGATGCTCCACCATATGTTAAGGATGTCTTTGATAGAGTTGCCTCCACTTTAAAGTCCTAGAGGTGTTGCAATCATTCTCCAGGCCTTTTGAGCAATGGGGCCATTTGCAAATACGTGGTTGGTCGTCTCATTGACTGGACTCCTGCAACAACAATTAGATTTTATATTAATCCCATTTCTTCATAGAAATGCTTTTGAAATGCTGAGGAGCAAGAGAATACTCCCTGGTTGTTGAGAGTTCAGATAGCTTTATCCATCGTGCTAGGATTCCTTGTTTGAACATGAATAATGTGTTGAGGAACACATATGTTAGCAAACCAGTGTTCCAGATTTGATTATCCAAGAATACACACACATTAATGTTGCTTGGTTTATTGTTGAAGCGTAAATTATTTCTTAGAGGGCCAACGTCGGTCCAGTTGTCCCACCAAAACATGTTATTGCCTTTGTTGATGTTCCAGTGGATGAATGGTTCCACCTTGTCTTTAGTATTTAATAGATCTCGCCATATATTAGAGTGTTTCGAGTTAATGATCTTTGACAGAACATTGGATCTAGGACAATATTTAGCAAGAAGAAATTTGGTCCAGAGATTGCTTTCTGTCCTGAGCCTCCACCATCTCTTGGTTGCAAAGGAGTTGCTAATGTCTTCATTTTCTTGAATCCTACCCCTCCTTCTTCTTTGGGGAAGCTCATGGTGTCCCAGAAACACCAATGGTAATTCTTCTTTCCCCGCAAAAGAAATTTTTCAAGTACATTTCAATTTGGTCCATGATTTTCTTTGGAGGTGCTATAGCCTCTAGTTTGGGATTGCAGCACATGGTTGATAATGACAGTTTTTCCACCCAAGGAAAGAAATTTCCCTTGCCATGCCCCAGCTTTATTCAAGACTTTGGTAGCTAGGTCAGTGAAGTGGCTAATCCTTTTCTTCCCTGTGTAGATTGGACATCCAAGATAGATGAAAGGAAAGGTAGTCCATTTCATCATTCTCCTTTTGATTCTTTTCCTAGTCTTTCTATCTTTGTGGTATTGCGTAAGAAAGTAGCTTTTTCTTTTGTTAATCTCTTGTCCTGATAATCTTAAAGTATCTTCATCAGAATTTCCACTGATCTCCTGTTACCTGAGGAAAAAAGAATCAAATCATCACCATAGCTTATGTGGTTTATCATAGGCCGCATTACTCATGGAGAAACCAAATAATTTGTTGTTCTCATGCAAGTTATTAAGGGCCAAAGAGAGCACATCAACTGCAATAATAAAGAGTGAGGGGGGGGAGAGGGTCTCCCTGCTTTAGTCCTCTGGTTGATTTTAGAGCATAGAAAGTGAATAAAAATTAGGAAAAGTCTTTATATTTAGTGATATTAGTCGCTGAATGTGCTCAGTCATAGTCATTATTTATTCATTCAATTTTCACTTTATTTCATTTTTTATTATATCTTGCATTTCTTTTAGGCTCTTTATTTAATTACTATCTTTATATTCATTACAAGGATGACTTCCTCGCTTCCTTTATTTTGAATACAAGAAAATAGAAAAATGCATAAAAATTAATAAAAGAAGAGTTCTTGTTAATTGAATGAAGATGTTCCCTTTGTAGAGCTTTGAAATCATCATTTGTCCACAGTTATTGAGTTATACTTTGTGATAAGCGTGTTGTATCCCTTCATTTTATTCTTCAATATGTAATATTGTAATTTTCAACAACAGTTGCTCTAGTATTTTTAATATAAATTTTGACTAACATTTTTAAGATATACTTTTTTATTATATTGATATGAAAAAATTTATAACTTATAGTACTTTTCGTATAAATTTTGAATATCTATTCTTTTACTTAAAATATTAAATCAATATAATCTAATAAAGTAAACAATTTCAATCTAGATTTTTTAAAGTGATATTGATACGTCCTTTTCAATTATTGGTTTTGTGATTTTTAAATGTCCCCACACACTCCTATATTGGATACCCCTACTCCATTCGTCTCAAATTAATTAAATTTTTTAGACTTTTTTAAGGTTCAAAATAATTGAATTGTTCAAAGTTCAAGAAGAATGTTTGAAACTTTTTCTATATTTGTCCTTTCATTTATTGAAGTGTTATATTTTCTAGAAGATAAATTACACTGTATATTTATGACTTCACAAAGAGTAATAGTAGAAAATATATGGTTTAAATTTTATCTTTGAATGTTGTTCTTAATATGTGTGCATTGTTTCAAAAATTCAATTAAACTGGAACGGAGGTGAAACAACCCCAAATAGTGCCCAAAAAAAAAAAGTGCCTCGGAAGTGCTCGGAATTGTATTTTTCATATATCTAAAAATTCATTTGTTATTTCAAA
>JBCEWC010018108.1:0-12136 GCA_038996855.1 Solanum aculeatissimum
TTCCTGTATTTCAAAAATTTTCGTTGCTTATACTTCTTTACACTTTCTCTGAGGATGAGTTCTTCAAACTGCATGATCTGTCAAAACACAAGTATAAACATTAATGTAAGGTTATTAATAGTACTCCTGATCTCTTTGCACTCATATTAATTAAAATATAATTTTACACTAAGTACTATGTTTTAATGGTGGGATGCTATGCTTTTTAAAGATCAAATTTATCCTCTCATTAATATTGGATCAAATTTGTCTTTAATGATCGAAAAAAATTGGTCATTATAAGTGTATTTATAACGATTGAAAAACAATTTGGTCACTATAAGTGTATTTATAATGACTAGAAAAAATTTAGTCACTATAAGTGTATTTATAACGACTGAAAAATAACTTGGTCACTATAAGTATATTTATAATGACCGGAAAAAAATTTGGTCACTATAAGTATATTTATAACGACTGTAAAATAATTTGGTCACTATAAGTGTATTTATAATGACAGAAAAAAATTGATCACTATAAGTGTAATTGTAACAACCGGATTTATTTCCCTTCGTTAAGAAATGGTCGTTAAAACTTCCTCCATCATGTCATGGAATATAGCCATTATGAACCTTCTGAAAGTGAAAGGTGCATTGCACAATCCAAAGGGCATTCTCTTGAATGCATAAGTTCCATACAAACATATGAAGGTTGTATTTTTCTGGTCTTAAGGGGCAACTGTGACCTGATTGTACCCTGAGTATCCATCCAGAAAATAGTAGTATTCCTATCCAACCAGCCTGTGCAACATCTAATTAATGAACGACACTTGGTAGTGATCTTTTCTTGTGGCATCATTCAATATGTGGTAGTCCATACAAATTTTCCACCTAGTGACTTTCCAAGCAGGGATGAGCTCCTTTTTTTAAACAGTTTAATGACCATTAATTTAGGAGCCCTGGGTACAGAAAAGTTTACCTGAAAAGTAACCTAGAGTCTGGTTTATAGGACCACTTATGACATGTAAGCTGACATATGGCCAGTAGGTTCATTTCTTAAACATAGAGCTTTAGGAAGGGAAAATATTTTCAAGTTTAGGGTAAACCATAGACCAAGTGATGACCATAGATGACTTCGTGTGTGGGACCCAAAACATGAAGGAAATTTGGAGTTTTTAGGAAAAAAACATATAAATTATCAGACGCCCTATAGAATTATTATGGCCCATGGAAACCCTTCCTGGGTAAGGCCAAGTGAGGAAAAATTGTTAAGTATGGAAGGACTCTACGAGTCTAACCAAGGCACGTAAGAAGTTTCATGACCCATACTGTTTGTCGTTTTCAATTCAACAAAGTCAATTTGTAGAAATTTCAAAAGTGTTATTAGACAAAGGGACCTACGACTCATTGAATGACTTACAACCCATAAACGGGATCTCGTAAGTCGCTTTTGAAAATTTTTAATAAGGAGCTATTTGGTCATTTCCATCCTTTCTAGTCCTAAACTACTTTATTTTGTGAATGAAAACGGGAACCTATATTAGTTTTCTAAGCCCTAATCCCTTCATTCATTCTCTCGTTCTTTACTCTAAAAAATTATAAGGCAAAAAAAGGATCTCAAGGAAAGGCAAGGCAAGAACTAGGGCTTCCAATCCCTCCTTAATCATACAAGTTATTTTCTCTCTCGTTCCCTAAAGGTTTGTGAGTTCATATATGGGTATCTTTCAACCCATAAAGTCCTTTTTCAAGTCTTTTACCTTTTTTTAAAGTTCCTTTGTGATATTATGCATGTTATGGTGATTTCACAATGTTTTAAGTTATTAAATAATAATCATGATATCGCATGATTATTTTATTAAGTATGAATGTAATTTGGAGCTAATGATGATTACAAAATAATGGATTTGACATTTATTGAAGTGTGCTGTAACAACCCAGAAATTGTTTAACCTTGTTAAGTTGATTAAGATCTGATTTGAACCTACCATGGATGGTTAATGAGCTCTATGAGTCTCTCTTGGATGGTCGTATTCAAAGAAATTGCATTGGTAAGTTTTTCTTGATATCTTATGAAAGTAATGACTTTAAATGGCCATATATCTTTCATTTATCTTTCCAACACACTTGGTTTCACTTGATTTAGAGTTCGGGTGAAGAAGTTATGGCTTGTTTAGTAGGACTGCCTACACAAGGATCCATTTTTGGAAATTTGCTAAGGAACTGTCCCATGGTGGCCTTCACGGGCAGTGTTCCATCTCATGTTCCATGAAGTGGCCCATGTGACCTCTCAAGAGGTGTGGTAAGGTATTTTGGGATGGCTTTGACCTAAGGAATGGTTCTATGTATATGGTTAACATTCTGGAAATTGCATCAACGATAAAGTGAGGTTCACGGACCGTGTGAGGCATTATGGACCATGAACCTGTCCGTGTGAAGGTGCCAGCCAAGGCTCTTGACAAGTGAGGCTCCATGGACCAGTTCATGGTCCGTATGAAGCCTCATAGACAGTGAGGCCTACAGTATGGTTACGGGAGAATTTATTTTCTAAGTATGGGATTACCGTCTCGGAACTTCGTCGATGAAATATTTTCTAAGCATAGCTTCATGGATGAGTTCATGGTCCGTGATTCACTACACAGTCCGTGTGGTTGACCATGAAGGCGACGTTTTCAGTTTTTCTCACGCGTTTCATTAATGTTTAATTGTAATTTTATTTATTGTTAAGGACATTTTAGTCTTCCTAAGCACTCCTAAACCCCTAAATTAACCTATACACCTTCATTCAATTCAAATTCTTTCAACACTTTTGATTATTTTTCAAATCCTCTCTTTCAACACGTATGCATGAATGTGAAGCAAGTGATTTGGCCTTTAAGGATAAATATACATGGTTTAATTTCAAAGTACTTGTTCTCTTTTCGAAATCATGTATATATATATATATATGTATTCTTGTGGGATAACGACTTAGCACCGAATGAGAATGGAGTAGTAAGTGTGCTATCCCCAAGGGTCCCACTCCTTTCTCTTAAACTATGTGCCAGTATAGGTGTATGGTAACCCTTAATGAAATGATTGGGTCATAATGTACGGTTACAATATGTTATGATATGATACGATATGGAAATCCTTCTGACATGATCGGTTCATAAGAAAGGTGTCCATCACACTGAAATGACCAGGTCATAAGGTGTGGTGTAGATTACCTTTACCAAGTAATCTTCTCTCATTCGATCGGAGGCCTCATCGGGCGAATTCATGTTGTAGCTCACATGGGTTTGAGACGTCGGTTATGGTCACATCCCCTTTATATATGTAGAATATTTTGGCATTGCATGCATCATGGATTTCATGGCATATTGATACACTATACCTTCCTATATTCTCTTTCTATATATGTGCCTATGTCATCTAACATTGGTTTGCAAGTTGGTTATGTTCACGTGCATTGCATGCCTTCATAATTAGTGCATTCTATGTACTAACCCATTTTCTTCATCTACATGATCTAACCATGTAGGGGCTAGAGTTGATATCTATACATTTTTGGACGGTTAGCTTGGTGATTTCGGATTATTGCAAGTGGTGAGCCCTTTACTTCAAGGGCGAGACCCACCTTTCTCTAGCTTATGTTGTTATTTCTTTTCTATCTTATGACTTGAGGGTAAGCCCGGGACATGTCGTGGCCCCCATATTATCCTATGTGGAGGCATTATTGGACATATTGGATTCTATTGTATGCTCGTATTACATGTTTGATTGAGATGCTATGACTATGTTATTGTCACGACCCGTAAGTAGGGCCTAGATGTGACATGGCGAAGGAGAACCCAAAAGTACTCGATCAATCCATCATAGCATCATCACACACATCATCGATTCAGAAGCGTGTATAATAAACAAATAGCACGTAAGACTAGGGGATTTCGGGGCTTTGGACTCAAGCTATGGGGATATTATCGGGGATAGGATAAGCATGAATCACATAGGACATAACATTTATGTTCTAAGGGGTGGATAAGTATGACTCAAGCTATGGGGTCAAGCAGGGTTAGACACATTCCACATAAGCACATTCCTAATCCAATCATATCATAATAGCATAAGCAGAAATGGAAGCATAACATAAGATACCATCACTTAACATAGATAGCCATATCATTACAAGTATCACATAGCATAACATACAATAGAATTCGTTGGGTCCAACAATGTCTCTACATAAGATAAGACGGGGCCTCGACATATTCTTGGCTCACCCTCAAGTCATAAAGTAAAGACATAGGTAGATGAAAGTGGGTGTCGCCCTTGGTATATAGGGCTCACCACAAGTAATAACTTCAAGAATCTTATTTAGCCATCTAGCAGGGGATGAAAGTCACCTTTAGTCCCTACATGGTTAGAGCATGTAGACAAAGAGTATGGGTTAGCACATGATAATGCACTAAGTATGCGGACATGCAATGCGTATGAACATGAGCCTACAAATAAGCTAGATGACAAGGGCACATACATAGAAGGAGAATATAGGGAAGGATAGTATATCAACATGCCATGAAATCCATGATGCATGTAATGTCATAATGCTTATAGTATAGGGGATGTGACCAGAACCGACATCCAATCTCATGTGAGCTACAACATGAACTTTCCCGATGAGGCCTCCCATCGGATGAGAGAAGATTACTTGCCAAAGGTAACCTACACCACACCTTATGACCTAGTCATTTTGGTGTGATGGCCATCTTCCTTACGACCGGGTCATTTCGGAAGGATTTCCATAACATATCATATCATATCATAGCATACCTTACGGGGCCTTTCCATTTCGATTGCATAACCTATGTTGGCACATAGTTGGGGGAAATGAGTTGGACCCTTGGGGATATCCCACTTACTATTCTAATCCAACTTGGTGCTAAGTCATCATCCCACAAGAATACTTATATATATACATGCCTTTAAAATGGAACAGAAATACTTGACATCATAACCATGCATAATTAGGCTTAAAGGAAAATCCCTTGCTTTACTTTCATGCATACGTGACTAAAATGTCAAACACCTTTCGTAATCATACTTCATTGGGCTAAAAAGCCAAATACCCTTTCATGTCAAACTTCATGCATAAGAGTAGCTCCATACTTGTCATATCATATCATAATGGTGTAAACACCCATGGTTGCTCAAAAAGTCATATCACAGACATTATGTGATCACATTCTTGTCATAACCCATACTTTTTAAAAATCATAGTCATAAACATATTTGGGACTTAGCCCACATCATATCCTTCTTAAAATCCATATTCATGCATGCATATGCCATGATTGATAATAAGAATAGCATGGTTACTAGAATTCATAATTTAAATCCAAATCAAGAAGAACCATAAGAAATTCAAAGTTAAATCAACAATTAAACCTTAATTTAACATTTCCCATGCATAAATTAAATAGTAAGGGGACATGCATACTTGTACCATTTTGAATCAAAGTAATTCCTCAATTAGGGGCTTAATTCATCTTGAAATCATTAAATAAGAGCAACCCATACTTCAATTGCACTAAATCATTCTTTATTCAAAGACCCATTTCAAGAAAAATCATAATTCATCAAAAATTGAGAAAACGATTTTGGGTTTTCATGGTTGAAAGAGAAACCATGAATCAAACCCACATATATTGAATTTAACAAGATGATTGAGAATATTCTGATGAAGACTTGAGTTTCCCGAGTTTCAAGCTTGGTCTTCAATGGTGGATGAGAGAAAATTTAGAGAATTTGGGAGATGAATTGAGAACTTGAATGAATTAAAATGAATTAGGGTTAAATTAAGGGGTTTTAGGAGAGTTTAGAAAGACTAAAATAACCCTAGGAATAATTAAAATTACCATTTAACCATTAATGAAACGAAGAAGATAACTGGAAGAGTTTCTTACTGAAGCATCCACACGGTCCGTGTAGTGGCTCACAGACCGTGAGCCCTACCATGTGGCTTGACATGGTTCATGTCTTTTCTTGAAATCATAGAAGACTTTCTGGATCACCCCACGATAAGACACTATTCTTGAAGATGCACACGGACCTTACATTGGTTCGTGGAGCCTCACTTGGTCCAGAGTCCTGGCCCTGGGGTCTAGGAAGTCTTTGGACCACTCCATGGAGGCCTTCACTGACTATGAGGTGTCACAGACCGTGAGGTGGTCCTTGGAGCCTTACTTGGTTTCTACCTTGGCCCCTTACCTAGCCCAGTTTCTGAATCAACCCAAAGATTCCCTTCAAGGGTCGTGACCCTCCATACAGATCATTTCCCTTCCCGTATGGCCCAGCCTTAGCCAACTTTGGCCTTCCCATTCTAGAACACTTTTAGCAAAAAATAGTCACACAAAAAGGGCGATAACTTCCACATACGAACTCCGATTTGAGTGAAACCAATTGCGTTGCGAAGATAACTCGTAGAGATTCATTTTGATAGGTCATAGTCCACACAGTTCATCTCGTACCAAGATATGTAGCCATTCAAAGTCAGAACTCTCTACAAAATATCAAGCGAACTTAACCAACGTGAGTTCTTTGGACACAGCCACATAAGTAAGACCCATGACGGACACTAGCCAACCATAACAGGTTCCATTAGATCTTAATCAACCACTACAAAGTTTGAAAATTTTTGGGTCGTTACATCATCTCCCCCTTGGGAACATTCGTCCTAAAATTAGCTAGACCACGACTTAAGGAAATCAATTAAGCAAGAAACATTTTCATCATAACTTATAATGGAACATGCATCATTTTCAAAGCCATAAAAAAATCATGTCAAAACATTATTCAAATCATTTTCGTGCTCATGTATGTATGCAATGTCGTGAAACTCAAGAATTTGAAGAATTAGGACCATTAGCAAAGATAGAACCTAGTACCTTAGGCTTGAGTAGATTGGAAAAGATAAGGGTATCACTCCATCATATCCAACTCCACTTTCCATGTAGCACTCTCCACATGTTGGTTCCTCTAAAGCACCTTAATCGAAACCACCTCCTTGTTGTGAAGATGCTTCACTTGCCTATCCAAAATTTCAACTGGGACCTCTTCATAAGTCAAATTCTCCACAATCATCACACCCTCCAAAGGTGTAATTGTCGTAGGGTCACCAATCAATTTCCTCAATATCGAAACATGGAACACCGGATGAATATAACTCATCTTCGGAGGCAAACCCAATCTATAAGCCATATTGCCAACTCGCTCAACAAGCTCATATGGTCCGACATATAGAGGGCTCAACTTGTCCTTCTTGCCAAATCACATGATGTCTTTAATAGGAGATACCTTAACATAAACCCAATCACCTATATTAAATTTGAGATCCCTCTTCCTAACATCTTACTAGGACTTTTTGTGACTTTGAGCCATCCTCAATCTCTCCCTAATCAACCTTACCTTTTCTACGGCCTCAACCACCAAATCTTGTCCTAGCAATGCTGCCTCACCTATCTCAAACCAACTCACCGGGGATCTACACCTTCTGCCATACAAAGGTTTGAATGGATCCATACCAATGCTATCATGGAAACTATTATTATAGGAAAATTCAATAAGTGGTAGATAATCATCCCAATTTCTCTTGAACTCCTACACACAAGCCCTTAACATGTCCTACAAGGTTTGAATTGCCATATCGGCTTGTCCATCGATTTGGGGATAGAAGGCGGTACTCAATTTGATCTTAGTACCAAGTCCCTTTTGAAATGACCTCAAAAAATGAGAAGTGAATTGAGTACCACGATCCGATATAACTGACCTTGGTATACCATGCAACCATACCAACTCCTGGATATACATTTTAGCATACTCTTCGGCACTGTAAGTAGTCTTGATCGGTAAGAAATGAGCCGACTTAGTCATCCGATCAACAACAACCCATATCGAGTTGAATTTTTTACAAGTACGAGGCAAACCAATTATAAAGTCCATATTCACATCCTCCCACTTCCAAGTAGGAATCTCAATATCTGGGGCTAGGCCACCGGGCCTTTCATGTTGAACTTTCACTTGTTGGAAATTCGGACATTCCGACACAAACTTAACTTTGTCCTTCTTCATGCCATGCCACCAATACAACTCCCTCAAATCTCGATGCATCTTAGTGGTTCCCGGATGAATAGAATATTAGGAATTATGAGCTTCACTCATGATAATCTCTTTTAGGTCATCAATATCCGGAACACACAATCGATTTTGGTACCGTAGCATACCATCTCCCCCTTGGGAGAAAACCTCAATCTTTCCTTCGGTAACCAATTTCTTTAACTCCACCAAGGAAGGATCTAGGTCTTGCTTTGCCTTAACATCAATCACCACCAAAGACTCAGATCCGCCTTGAACAAAAATGCCACCATTTTCTGAGTCGGCCAACCTAACACCCAACCTAGCCAACCAGTGCATGTCCTTCACTATCTTCTTCTTCCCCTCATCCACATGCGACACACGTTTCATAGATAGCCTGCTAAGGGCCTCCGCCACAATATTCTCTTTGCCGGGATTGTAAAGGACACTCATGTCATAATCCTTGAGAAGTTCTAACCATCTCTTTTGCCTCAAGTTAAGATCCCTTTGGGTGAACACATACTGCAAACTCTTATGATCGGTAAAAACATCCATGTGAACCTTATATAGATAATGTCTCTAAATCTTTAGAGCAAACACCACCGCCGCCACTTCAAGATCATGGGTCAGATAATTTTGCTCATGTACCTTCAATTATCGAGACGCATAATGTATTGCTTTACCATGTTGCATAAAAACACAACCCAACCTAATTCGTGAAGCATCACAATATACCACAAACCCATCTAACCAATTGGGCAAGGTCAAAACAGGCGCCGATATGAGTCGATCGTTCAAGGTCTGAAAGCTCTTCTCACACTCACTCGACCACACAAACTTAGCCTTCTTCTGAGTCAATTTAGTCAACAGGGACGCAATGGAAGAAAATCCTTCAAAAAACCTCCGATAATAAACAGCCAATCTAAGAAAACTTCAAATATCTGATGGAGTCAACGGTCTAGGCTAATCTTTCACCGCTTCGATTTTCTTGGGATCAACCTTAATGCCATTGCCGGACACCACATGACAAAGAAATGTGACTTCTCCCAACAAAAATTCACACTTGCTAAACTTGGCAAACAATCATTTCTCTCTCAAAGTTTGTAGCACCAACTTCAAGTTACCCATATGCTCTTTCTCACTCCGGGAGTAAATTAGGATATCATCGATGAAGACCACCAGAAAACTGTCAAGGAACGGTTTGAAAACCAAATTCATGAGGTCCATAAACATCATTGGAGCATTGGTCAAACTAAATGACATCACCACAAACTCAAAGTGCCCATAATGAGTCTGGAATGTCATCTTCGAGATATCACATTCCCTTACCTTCAACTCATGGTAATCCGATCAAAGATCTATCTTAGAGAAATCAGTAGCTCGTTGAAGTTGATCAAACAAATCATTAATTCTGGGCAATGGGTACTTATTCTTAACGGTCACTTTATTTAATTACCGATAATCAATACACATTAAGAGAGAACGATCCTTATTTCTCACAAACAACACGGGAGAATGCCAAGGTGAAATACTCGGTCTAATATAACCCTTCTCCAACAAATCTTTTAATTGATCCTTCAACTCTTTTAGCTCGGCCAGAGCCATACGATAAGGAGGAATGGAAATAGGTTGAGTATCCGGGAAGAGATCTATGCCAAAATCCACTTCTTTATCTAGAGGAATATCAGGTAAGTCCTCAAGAAACACATTGGGAAACTCATTAACCACAAGAACCGACTCCAGAGTTGGTAACTCACCCTCCACATCTCTAACCCGTACAACATGGTAGATACACCCCTTACAAATCATTCTCCAGGCTTTGAGGTAAGAAATAAACCGACCTCTAACCACATAATCTCTACCCTTCTATTCTAACACAGGTTCATTAGGAACTTAAAACTTGACTTGTCTAGTTCTACCATCAACCAAGGAATACAAGGCATGCAACCAATCCATCCCAAGAATAAAATCAAAGTCGTACATCTCAAGCTCTACAAGGTCACCCGAGAAAACTTTATGCAAAATAGAAATAGGACAACCCCAATACACTTTTTGGGCAATAATAGATTCACCCACGGGAGTGTACACCAAATAAGGTTCCCTTAGAGTTTCAGGAATCAAACAAAACTTAATACCGAAATAGGAGTCATAAAAGATAAATTTGCACTAGGATCAGGTAAAGCATAAGCATCAAAATCAATGATTCTTAACACACCAATCACGACGTCTGGAGCTTCCTCCACCTCCTGTCGTGCATAAAGAGCATAAAACCTGTTTTTTCTGGGAGCACCCGCAATCTGAGCCTTCGACTCCCCTTGACCACCGGGGGCCACTTGATCTTTCTTTGCACCCCTTAGACAGTCGGAAATCATATGGTCCAAATCCCTACACCCAAAGCAATCACCCGAAGCTCTCTTACAATCACCCATATGGTTCTTCCCACACTGGTCACAATGGGGAATCCGTGGACCACCCCAAACTTGTAACTTACGAGGAGGCACCCTTGGGTTAGCAAACCTTACATTCGAACCTTGGCCTTGTAAGAAATGACCAAATCTACCACTACCCTTAGAGTTGGAAACCCACCATCATACCAGGCTCTTTTAGAGTCGTTCCCCTTTTGCTCCTTGAGCTTCTCTCCCTCAATCTGTTCATCATAGGTCATGAGCTAAGAGATATCCATGTTCATAATGAGCATATTGGTATGACATTCCTTCACAACCAAGTCATAAACACCTGAAATGATCTTGTGCATTCTTGCATGTGGATTAGCTACCAGCATAGCAGTATACTTTGAAAGCTTAGTGAATTTGAGAGAATAGTCCCTCACAGTTATGCTACCTTGCTTGAGGATAGTAAATTCGGTCATCTTGGCTTCCCGATATTCAAGAGGGAAGAAATGGTCTAGAAAAGTATACTTTAATTCCTTCCAATCGACCTTAAAATCTTCCATTCTTTCCACCAACCACTAATTGCGCCACACTTAAGCTACATCCTTCAATTGATAGGCAGCCAATTCAGCCTTCTCCTCAGAACTGACACCTATAATAGTCAACACTTTTGTGAGCTCATCAATGAACTCTTAGGCATTATCATTAACCTTTGAACAAAATAACTCCGGAGGATTCATCCGGGTGAAGTCCCTCACCCTAGAAGCTGGAGTTCCACCATTCGTGGGATTAGTTGGCCAAGCTTGATTAGCCACCACTTGGGCCAACATAAACACCACGTTCTGAAATTTGGCATGGGTCACTTGTTCCTTCACAGGTTCACGAGGGGCCTGTTCCTTATTGACCAAAACTTGTCTAGGGAGGGGAGCTCTTCTTGGAGGCATCTTTTGAAAGAGCGACAAGAATACCAACATTAATGAAGTCTCATAAATAGTACACAGCACGATGTAAGGGGATAAGAAGTGAGAAAATTCCTAAAATGTCATCATAGCCTCTCATTCAAATATATGGCACGCATCACACCCATGAACAAGAATCTAGTTGATGCGGCATGTTGGACTTTGAGGATTATTTAAAAACCTAGGGATTTGATACCTTCTTTGTTATCACCCGTAAGTAGGGCCTAGATGTGATATGGCGAAGGAGAACCCAAAAGTTCTCAATCAAGCCATCATAGAATCATCACACACATCATCGGCTTAGAAGAGTGCATAATAAAAATATAGCACGTAAGTCTAGGGGATTCTAGGGATTTAGACTCAAGCTATGAGGAAGTGGCCGACAATGGGATAAGCATGAATCACATAGCACATAACAATTACGTTCTAAGGGGCGGGTAAGTATGACTCAAGCAATGGGGGTAAGAAGGGTTAGAGACTTTCCACATAAGCACAATCCCAATCTAATCATATCATAATAGCATAAGCAGAAATGGAAGCATAACATAAGATACCATCACTTAACATATATAGACATATCATTACAAGTATCATATAGCATAACATACAATAGAGTTCATTAGGTCCAACAATGCCTCTACATAGGATAAGATGGGGCCTCGACATATTCCGGGCTCACCCTCAAGTCATAAAGTAAAGG
>JBCEWC010018109.1:0-12134 GCA_038996855.1 Solanum aculeatissimum
CCGTCAAAAGTTGTCTCATGTAACACTGCAAAAAAGAAAGTGAATATCAACATCCTACTCACTCTCTTCTTTCAACCTTCTAAGCTTAACAGTGCTGCCAGATACGTTAGTGCCAAATTATGCTACCTTAATATGCGTAACTAAAAATCTCATTCCCGGATGATCATCAAGCACAGTCAAATCATGGTCCATCTATTCAAAGACCATGTAGATTCCACCTTTATACTTGTTACCATCTGCAATTGAACTCATATGTTTAGTTCAAATATGACAAAAACTAAATTAAATCAGCAGCGAAGTGAGGGTATGGGCCGACTTGCCTTTAGTGGGTTAGGTGAGTGTCAGATTTCGCATCGTGACATTCTAAGAGGCTAGGCAAAATTCAAAGGAAACACTCTCTTATTCTTAAATAAGTGGCGTTATGACTCCCTAAAGTCATGAAAGATTCTTACTCATGGTGAGGTAGCAGATATGAAGGGGTGAAAGCAATTTTGATTTTACAATAAGCCTAAAATCAAGCAGATAAAGACAATTGAAATATCAACCAAACATGAAAAAGTAAGGTTGAAATCTCAAAAAGAGAGAGGAGATTTACCTTGACAGCGAGGAGTAGCAGTTTCCGTAATACAATGCGGAGAAGAATAATTCCCGTCCTGTATCATCTGTTGAGGAGATTAATCCCTAAAAGAAAAAGCGTCATTACAGCCAAAAAAAATTCAGAATTATTTTGGTAAATCAGACTATGTATTCTTCATTGAATAAAAGTATGTGTAAAAGATTGTCTTCCAGTTAGAAGACGTAAATTCCAGTATTTACTATAGATAATTTTTCCACGTGCATCGGAATGGAAGCAGTATCAACTTCACCATCTTCGGGGCGATAAATTCGCATCCATGATGAAGAAAGGATGCTCTGTTCGCTCAGCGGAGAATGTTTTATGTATAGGAGTTTTTGTTTCTCGACACAGCCGGGGTTAGAGGGGCGAAGAGGTTACGTTCCTTGTTGATGGAGATGGCGTTTCACTAAATCTGTTTTTGAGGGGAAAAGGGTAAGTTTTAAGTAGAGGCGCAGGAGGGGTGCAAGGAAGGGTAAATCAGACTATGTATTCGTCGTTCAAATAAAAATGTGTACACGATTGTCTTCCGGTTAGAATGGTATATCGAAAATCATACCTGTACCATAAAGTGATCACACGGTTTGTAAGATTTGCATTGTGATCATTTCAGAAGGATCTAGCAAGCTCAAAATCAGCAGGCTTCAAATTCCCTTTGTCATCAATCAGAAGATTGGAACCTACATGGAAAAGGAGTAGCCTTTATCAGTTATCTCCACACAGAGAGAACTTGAAATTAAAATATCAACATGAATTTCCTAAACGAACCTTTAATATCACGATGAAGTACTTGATTTACATGACAATAATGCAGTCCCGTCAAAAGTTGTCTCATGTAACACTGCAAAAAAGAAAGTGAATATCAACATCCTACTCACTCTCTTCTTTCAACCATCTAAGCTTGGCAATGTTGCCAGATACGTTAGTACCAAATTAGGCTACCTTAATCTGCGTAACTGAAAATCTGATTCCCGAATGATCAGCAAGCCCAGTTAAATCATGGTCAATATATTCAAAGACCTTTATACTTATTACCATCTGCAATTGAACGCATATGTTTACTTCAAATATGACAAAAACTAAATTAAATCAGAGAGGACATCAGACAGGGGGTTTGGGGAGCAGTAAAAGAACCATATGACAAACTAAACTAAATCAGAGAAGACATCAGGGCAAGGGGTTTTTTCTTCAGTAGAATTAATTCTACTTAACAGAGGAGACCCTTGAAGTTAGTTGAGAACCATGAGGTTTCAAGTTCAAATCCAGTCGTTTATTCTAAATTGTCTGCTACGCGGACAGAGTTATCTGGTAAAAATTGGAATCTAAATACTCTCCATAAATAAACAAAGAATTTCATAATAATATTTAACAATAAGAATTACTATACGATTAAAAATCCACGGGCAGCGAAGGAGGTCCCAAAAAGATGAAGTTACCTGACCAAGCAGACACCTATAGAATGTGGAAGTCTTTCTGATTTCGCATAACGGTATAATGGTATTTCTAGGGTTCGAGTTAGTCTCATAGGAAGGGGGAAAAATAGCGAACAATTGAAGGAATTTGAAGTCAATTAAGAGGATGAAGTAAAAGGGCATAGGGAGATCTGATGAAAGAAGAGGAGAAAGAAACGTTTGGAGGTTGGGGTGGAGTTTGCATCTGTTCGCGTGGAGAAGCCAAGAAGTTGGAAAAATAGGGCTGTGAACGATTCTCATGATGCCACATAGGGGTCTCCCTCGTCCGACTCTTATAACATAACTCCTGAAGTTGTTAAGTTGTTACTATTATTTATTAGATCATAGACAGTCTTTGTAAGACCAACAATACTGAAGGAAGTTCATTTTAGTTGGACTAAAAGCTAACATCTTCACTATTTCTCAGAGATTTAGGACTTTAACAAACAGATAAAATCAGCTACCTCATCCTTCCATGGAAGGATGGACTTTCCATGAAGTGGCTCAGCAAAGATGCAACCAATCGACCACATATCAACGACTGGATCATACTTTCTTGTCCCAAGAAGCAACTCAGGTGGTCTGTTTGATATACTACAAGTCACCACTCAAACAGAGACATAATTTAAAATGAAATCTAGATTATCCCATAGGATTGGTTTATCGCAAATCATACCTGTACCATAAAGGAATCACACGGTTTGTAAGCTTTGCATTGTGATCATTTGAGAAGGAGCTAGTAAGCTAAAAGTCAGCAAGCTTCAAATTGCCGTTGTCATCAATCAGAAGATTGGAACCTACATGGAAAAGGAGTAGCCTTTATCAGTTATCTCCACACAGAGAGAACTTGAAAGTAAAATATAAACATGAATTTTCTAAACGAACCTTTAATATCATGATGAAGTACTTGATTTACATGACAATAATGCAGTCAAGGCAAAAGTTGTCTCATGTAACACTGCAAAAAAGAAAGTGAATATCAACATCCTTATCACTATCTTCTTTCAACCATCTAAGCTTAGCAGTGCTGCCAGATACGTTAGTGCCAAATTATGCGACCTTAATATGCGTAACTGAAAATCTCATTCCCGGATGATCATCAAGCACAGTCAAATCATGGTCCATGTATTCAAAGACCATGTAGATTCCGCCTTTATAAATGTTACCATCTGCAATTAAACTCATATAAGAGGCTAGGCAAAATTCAAAGGAAACAAACTCTAAGAGGCTAGGCAAAATTCAAAGGAAACAAACTCTCTTATGCTTAAATAAGTGGCATTATGACTCCCTGAAATCATGAAAGATTCTAACTCATGGTGAGGTAGAAAATATGGAGGGGTGAAAGCAATTTTGATTTTACAATAAGCCTAAAATCAAGCAGATAAAGACAATTGAAATATCAACCAAACATGAAAAAGTAAGGTTGAAATCTCAAAAAGAAAGAGGAGATTTACCTTGACAGTGAGGAGTAGCAGATTCCGTAATACAATGCGGAGAAGAATAATCCCCGTCCTGTTTCCTCTGTTGAGGAGAGTAATCCCTAAAAAATAAAGCGTCATTAGATCCAAAATTATTTCAGAATTATTTGGTAAATCAGACTATGTATTCTTCATTCAAATAAAAGTATGTGTAAAACAAGATGAAAATTATGTATTATAATGATTCTCTAGTACAGTTTATATACAATGCAAATAGAACATATCGTGCAAAGCTAATTCCTAGGAAATAGGAGCAGATAAAATACATGAAGAGTCCTATGTTAAGTGAGTTATTCTAAAGTAACTGGATTCCTAATTTATAGCAATTGTTGAGTAGCACGTGCGTTGTTATGCTCCCCTCAAGTTAGGTGTGAAGGGAAAACACATAACTTGGGAAGCATGCATTGAAAGGCTGCCTTGGATAGCAGTTTGGTGAGCGGATCTGCAACAGTGGAGTGAATATGTGATACTCGAACTTGGTCATTGTGGACTTGGTTGCAAACAAAGTGAAGATCAACTTCAAGATGCTTCATTTTTGTATGATGAACTGGATTTTCAGCAATGTAGGTGACCCCAAGGTTATCACAAAGTATGGTAGGAGCAGCAGAGAGTGGCACATGCAGATCCTTGAGCAAGTGAGTTATCCAGTTTGTTTCAGACAAGGTTGAAGCAACCACCCTATACTTGGCCTCAATGGATGAGCGGGAGACAGTAGGTTGCTTACGAGAGCACCAAGAAATAGGCGTTGTACCTAGATAAACAATGTAACCAAAGATAGAGCGGCAGTCATTAATATCACCTGCCCAATCTGCATCAGCATAGGCATAGAGATCGAGACTGGTGGATTGTTGTGGGGAAATACAAATGTCATAGTAGGATGTGGCTTTAAGATACCGAAGGATACGTTTAACGACTTTCCAGTGAAAAATGGAGGGAGAGGTGCTAAACTGAATTAGCTTGTTGACTGCATATGTGATGTCAGGTTGGGTAAGAGAAAGGTACTGATTCCTACCAAGTACACTCCTATATTCTTTGCCATCAGTTTTGGGAGCTTTATCATCCAGCAGTAGCAGTCCCGACGTACTCATTGGAGACTGAATTCCTTTGCATTCTTGCATCTTAGTGTCATGTAATGTCTCCTGTATGTATTTAGATTGACTAAGAAACAAACCATTGGTATCCCTATGTACCTCAATGCCTAAGAAATAGTGCAGCAAACCAAGATATTTAAGAGAACTCTTTTTGAAAAGAGAGTTGATGACTTGTTGAATGATTGCTTCATTGTTGCCCGTGAGTATGATATCGTCCACATAAATCAAAATATAAATAGTGACTCCCAAATTATGCAAAACAAATAGAGAGTTATCAGATCCAGACATGTGAAACCCTATTTGGATCAAGGAATTGGTGAGGGAATTATACCATGCTTTAAGAGCTTGTCGCAAGCCATAGATAGCCTTTTTGAGATGGCAGACATGATTGGGATGCACTAAATCTTCATAGCCAGGGGGTTGTTTCATAAATACGTCTTCCTGAAGCTTTCCCTGGAGAAAAGCATTATTGACATCGAGTTGATGTAATGCCCAATTCTTTTGTACTGTAAGAGTGAGGACAGTGCGAATGGTGGTGGGTTTAACCACAGGACTGTATGTCTTATGAAAATCAACCCCAGGTCTTTGAGTGAACTCTTTTGCAACCAAACATGCTTTATACCTGTCAATGGAGCCATCGGGCTTGGTTTTGATTCGCAACAACCACTTATAGGGAAAAACATTTTGAGTGTGGTTCGGTGGAACCAATTCTGAAGTTTGATTCCTCATTAATGCATCAAACTCAACCTGTATAACATTTCTCCAGTGTGTAAATTTGTGTGCTTGTTTATGGGTTATCGGTATAAGCGGTACAGGCTGGGTAGGCTGGGCTATTTGTGCAGTGTAGTCAATAATTTTGCGTCGCTTGATGATGTTGTTTTGCGACTTGGTCACTGCACGATTTTGGTCTGTTTGTGGAACTTGAACAATTGGTTCAGTATGGGAAGGCAAACTAAGAGTGCCGATAGGATGGAGGGAATGTTTTGGTACATTTGGTGGTGAGTTTGGGCGACGTCGATAGACATGAGTAATTAGTGGTCTACAATGTAGGGAAAGAGGACGAGTAGAGAGGGTTGGGGGTTGGCTTTGAAATACAAAGTGGGATGTTTGCATATTGGGAATTCAAAGAAGATTACCTGGTGTAGGAGTGGTGGATTGATCCGACTGTGGGTTTCTCTTCTGAGCGGCACGAAGTGAGCAGGTATCTTGACGTGTATCTTGTCTCAAAGGGAAGGTGGGGGGAAACATCATGAAATTTGGAGGATTATTTTTTAAATTATGTTCCACGACTGAATTATTAGGATTTAAAGAATGGTCCCAAGTTAAAGATGAGAAACTTTGTTTTAAAGAAGAGAAGAGATTATCAAATGGGAAAATATCTTCTAAAAACTTTACATCCCGAAAGAGAAACATTTTGGAGCTGGTGGGTTCAAAACACTGATGGCAATGATAAGTGACAGAAAAACCAAGATAGACACAAGGTTTGGAAAAGGGCTCTAATTTGTTTTAGGCATAGGGGTCGCAACCATGGGTAGCATAGACAACCAAATGTATGAAGAGATTCATAAATTGGTGGCTCATTAAAAAGAGTTTCAAAGGGAGATTTGTTATGAAATGTGGTGGTTGGCAGGCGGTTTATCAAAAAGGTAGCATGATGGCAAGCAAATGTCCAAAAATCAGAAGGTAGACTTACTTGATGAAACAGTGTTTTGGTTGTCTCGATGAGGTGGTGATGACGTCTTTCAACTAGGGAGACACTTTGAGGAGTATGAGGGGGAGATACAAGGTGTTATATGCCATTTGAATTGAGGTATGGATGTAGGCTTTGATAATCTCCTCCGCCATCAGTGTAAAGCGTGAGGATTTTGTGGCCAAAATATTTTTCAAGCACAGGATGTAAGTTTTGAAAAAAACTTTTTGAACTTCATGCTTGTTTTTCATTGTGTACAACCAAATGTATTTAGTGTACTGATCTACAAATAAATAATAATATCATTTTTTATCAATGGAGAGAATTGGAGAAGGCCCCCATAAATCATTGTAAATTATTTCTAATGGAGACTTGCTGGACAAAGTATTTGAATAAAATGAAAATTTGTGTGCTTTATTGCAGCAACAAGAATAGCAATAAGTAAACTAATCTTTCGAAGAAAATAAAAGATGAGAGTTATTTAAAATGGAAATAAAATACGAGAATGGAGGTGGCCCAATCTCCAATGCCACAGATTTAAGGAAGATCCAGCAAAGGCTATATTGATGTTTGGTCGAGACAACGATGGGCATTCATAGAGTCCTGCTTTACTCGGGCCGCATAGAAGAGGTGCTCCCGTAGTCAGATCCTTCACAAGAAATTTAAAAGGAAAAAATTCAATTGAGGTTAGATTGTCCTTGCAAAATTCATTGACTGAGGTAAGTTTGCATTTGATGGCTGGAGCACACAAAATATTACAGAGCTTAAAGGTAGTATTCGATGCATGTAAATGAGTATTACCAGATTGAGTGATTGGAATCACATCACCATTACCCATTTTCACTTCGTCGACCCCTTCGAAGTCTTGAACATTATGGAGGTTGTTGGTATCGGATGTAATACGGTGAGACGCACCTAAATCGACTATCCAAGGGTCATGTGGTGTTGTTTGTGCAATAAAGTTTGCTTTTGCTTCAAAGTGATTATGAGATCGAGACTGACAAACATTTGCGATATGCCCAAATTTATCACAAAGTTGACATCAGACTCGGGAGGATTGTTGGGGGAAGTTGTGCCCCTGCAGTTGACCCATGGAGGACTGGGAAGTGTTGCTTTGATGTTGTTGTCTGTTGTGAGGACGCTAGGTACTGTTTTTGGGTGGACGGCGATTATTGTGGGGGGCTGATGGAGAATTCATCGAACGTTGAGCAACAATTACTGTGATCTGGGTGGTAGTCTTCTTGAGGTATTCATGTTTGAGGAACATTTCATGATCAAGAAGCTTATCAAAAAGCTTTGCGTAGCTAATCGGAGAGTCCCGTGCCCTTATGGTTGCTGAGATTTCACAGAACTCTAGCCTAAGTCCACTCAATATTTTCACCACGAGTTCCTCATTATTGACAGGGGAACCTGCTGTGGCTAATTCATCAGAGAGAGAGCAAACTTCCCGCATATATTAAACAACGGATTTGTTGTCTTTGCTTACTCGACTGAGATGGTGACGAAGACTGAAAATGCGAGTTTGTGATTTGTTCGCAAAAGAAGTGTGAAGCTGGTCCCATGCAGCTTTGGAGTTGAATGCAGAAGCAACCATGGGTACGATTGTGACATCAACAGAGGCCTTGAGGGCATTTTGGATGAGCTTATCCTGACGAAACCAATCCTTGTACGCAGGGTTGGCAGTTTGCAGTCCATTGGTGGTGACTGTTTTAGGAGAGGACACTTTCGTACCATCAAGATGACCATAGAGGTCATGACCATGAGGGAGCATGACAATTTGGGTTGTCCATACGCTGAAATTATGGTTGCCAGAGAGTTTAATGGGCATCTGAGAAGATGGAATGAATTGAACAAGGTGTTGTAGGACAGGGACGGAGTCGGCATTAGCGACGGGGGTAGTAGTGGCCATATGTACCGAAAAAACAATTGGATCTTGGACTCGTTAGAATAGTTTGGCTCTGAAACCATATAATTGCAGAGAACCAAGATGAAAATTATGTATTATTAACGATTCTCTAGTACAGTTTATATACAATGCAAATAGAACATATCGTGCAAAGCTAATTTCCAGGAAATAGGAGCAGATAAAATACATGAAGAGTCCTATATTAAGTGAGTTATTCTAAAGTAACTGAAGTCCTAATTTATAACAATTGTTGAGTAGCATGTGCTGTTAACAGTTAGATCTATTTTCTGTGTGTACTCAATAGGACATGTGAAGTCCTATTTATAAGAAAACAATTTAGCGTTACATTCGGTTTCACTAACCAAAAATAGTGAAACCTAGGAGAACCAATTTTGGACATCCACCAAATCAGGTGGTTTTATTACACCCCTTGGATGTTCATTATTTCCTAATAAAAGAAAAGGGATAAACATATCTTATAATATATGTTTTTTAGTTGCCTCATAAAAAACTTTATTATTAATGGGACAAAATCTTGATTAGGAAAAAAAAGAGCATCAAATATTATGATTGGCAATGCATTAGTGAACAAATCTATCAAAATTATCACTTGACTCAACTTGTTGAACATCTATTTTGTCTTTCTTTTGAAGATCGTGATTAGTGTCTGAAAAAGAATTTTGTGTTTTATTTTGTATCTTTTAATGTATAAATATATAAATATGTACAATCATGTATATTTGTGTATATATTGATATTTATATGTAATTAATTAATTATAAACATATGTTGGATATTATTGATTATATAGTGCGTATATAGTTTATAAAATAAGGTGAGGTGAGGTGAGGTTGAGGTGGAGAAATCTTGCAGGTTCTTTGTTCTTCTCTGCTTCTGTTCTTCTCCTCCTTTTTTGTGGGAATATTGAAATTTTGAAAAACATGTGAGAAGATACCTGAGCTACTAAGATTCCCCTTCTCACTATATTATTTCATTCAAATAAAATTCATACAAAGTGGGTCAAAGACAAGCCCAAAAACAACTAAAGAAAATGTAAATAATACCCAACCTAGTCCAAAACTGGAAATGGTCCTATCTATAAAATAAAAATGTCTTAGCAAACAAGATTTCCTAATTGAAGCTTCGCTCTTCTCTCCGCCTTTCTTGTGCCATGTTCTCTCGAGAAGCTTCTCTGAGTTTGAGCTTTGTCCTTCTTATATTGTGAAAGATATATATTTACCTCTTGTTTCTTACAGTTCCATCCTTCCTTAGCTCGCAGAAGTAAGTAATTTTTTGTTCTCCTTATCCTTTCCCTTAGTGACTCCCTTAGCCTTTTCTTTCTTTGCATAGGTGTACTCTGGTGGATACAGTGGACTCCAATGAAGATGTTTCAACAAAAATGCCAAGTCCAGAGTGTTGTGGGAATTTCATGTATATGCACATGCTCAGTGTTTCTTTTTTTCACTTTTTTCCTCCAATGTGATCTTTCTTTTCTCCAGATAAAAAATGGAGATACCAGGATGCTCAATGTTTCCTTTAATTTTCACTCCAACACCAAATCTACATTTTTCTACCTGACCATGGCAACTATTTTTGCTGGTGGATCTTTTTGTAAGCTGACATAGTCTAATACGGTAGGTAGCTTAGTACTGTACACGGTTATGTTTGCCCTCTTATGGCAAAACTTGATGTACATGTCATGACCCGAACAGGCAATGAGTGACATCCATACTAATTCTCTGATGGGAGAATCAATACACACATGCCATAATTTAACACAACCCAATAGATTTTAAGTTATGAAAGAAAGTTAAAATAAAAGAGCTAACTGGGTTTTCATAAACTCAACAAAACGTATTAATGAGAAGTGGGAAATACACTATCTAAAAATTGAAATTCAATGTACCAAAACTCTAACATTGAGGATGCAACCCCAAAACTAAAACAAGTCAGTAACAACATAAGGAATAACAACATAAGGAAGTCTGATTTCACAACGAGATAGACAAAGAATAAGAAAGAATTCATTGTGACCCAAAGCAGATTGGCTTACCCTTGGACTCTGGATCAATGATCTTCTATCTGAGGTCTATCACAACCGCCTAAGATGCTCTGTACTTAACAACCAAAAAAGAACAAGTGCAGAATTAGTACACCAACTAAAAGTGTGCTGGTAGGATCATACGCCTACACTAATAATCAAGATATAAATAAGAAACCAAAATTCAGTAATCCATATACATATTGAAACCACACAATATTTCACAGTGCATGTTCATAATGAAGTCTCATGTTATCAATTTAATGCAATGTAACAATAGTCCTCTCAATGGACCAAACCCAGACAATAATGTGTTGGAACATGACATGTGATCCAATAATAATAGATGTATCAGAACGTGACCCCCTATCCAATAGTAACAGATGTATCAAAACGTGACACCCAGTCCAATAATAATAGATGTGTTTGAACGTGACGTTGGATCCACAATCACAATCACAGTCATAATCACATCCATAATGAATAATGCAACACTAGCCAAGTTAAAGTGTGGGTTCATTCATGCAATTAGATAATGACAAGTTATTGACTAGTTTATCTCATCATTTCCTTTTCTACATATATGCAAGAAATACTATGAATGAGTTAAAATGTGTATATACACAAATAGGAATATTAAACCATCACACATCTCAAATCAAGCCTTAAATTCAACAGAACCAGAACTTTCTCCTTCTCCAAAGTCCTAGCTCATTCTTGTTCTATGAATAATCAAGAAAAATACACAAAATCAACAATAATGATCTAATTTATCCAGATTATAACAAAGTCCTATTTATGGCCACTCCCATGATCATCTGGTATAACTAGTTTTTTTACCTACCATAAATCACAAGCCTAAATCTTTTGTCATAATCATTCTCCCTGGGAACTAAAATACACGTTAGCAAATAGATTAGCTTACTTTTAGCAAGAGGAAGCCCCACATCGTATCTGGTCTCTCAAGGATGAAGTAGGAGAAGTAAAAGTAAATTTGGGACTTTTAGGGGTTTAAACTCATGATTATCCTATTATACCGGTAACTTACCCCGCCATAGCAACGGCATCATAGCAGGAATAATTTTGCTATAGCAGGTTGCATAGACATAGAAATTTTGTAACTCGCATTCCAACCCCAAATTTACAACACACTCTCAATTCTTGACATTCTAAAGTATATCCTTAGTGGTAAAATCAATTTTGGGAGTTATACTCGTCCAAATATAGTTCGGTACATCCATAAATACTCCTTAACTTCTTAACTATCTACTTAAATGATCAAATCTACAATTCAACTTTCAATTCCTTACCGGACTACCTTAGACGTCACATGACTCAAAATTCATCCAAGTCTAGCCTAGGTTCAAAATTATTGATTCACTACTCAAAATTGTTCTGGCCTAATTTCTTTCCCTATTGGCATACTCATAACAATGGGGTCAGGTCATAAAAATAGATACCAATTTACCTATAACTCATTCCTAAGTGATAAAAAAGGAAGAACTTGGCTTAGGCAAGGATAAAGTAGTACTTGATTCATTGAATAATTGTGGATAATTATTTTGCATATTCTTCTCGATTTCCCAAGTCGCTTCCTCAATCAATTGATGCTTCCATTGAAATTTTACGATCCTAATATCCCTGGTTCTCAACCTTGACACATAATGATCAAGAATGACAATTGGCTTCTCCTCATAGTGGAGGTTCGTGTCTAATAACACTAAGGGGTCGTTTGGTACAAAAATGAATTAAGTAGGGATTAGTAATGCAGAGATTAGTAATGCAGAGATTAGTAACGCAGGGATTAATAATGCAGGGATTATTTTTTATCAAGTGTTTGGTACATTGCTTCCTATCTAATCTT
>JBCEWC010018110.1:0-12134 GCA_038996855.1 Solanum aculeatissimum
TTAGGGGTTTAGGAGACCTTAGGGTACCAAAAAGGGGCTTAAGAAAATGTTAAATCACAAAATTACCATTAATAAAATGTAACTTTTCGAGACTAAGCAGAGTCACATGGTTTCTACAGTTCCCGTGTACTATTCACGCAGATCGTCTTCGCTTCCATCAAACAAGACTTAACCAAATTTTCAATGCGAACTCTCCGAGGAATTTCTAGAACACTTGACGAGCATTCAAACAGACCGTCTGAGGTTCAATGGGCCGTTTCATGGTCCCGTGATCCCTCTCTTTGCCATTTAGGCTGGCGATAACTTGACCAAGCCACTGTCCCACTTGATGGGACAGTTCACAGACCGTCCAAGCTCAAACGGATCGTCTGAGGTTTCGTGGCTTAGTACTTGGTTCATGGGGTGGTTCCTTGCCACCCCTACCTCACTAGACATCCACATGACACCCCTAATGGACCATGACAAGTTTCACGGACCGTTCCCCTGCCCTTAGCCACTTTTCTGAGCCTATCTCCAATGTCTTCCGAATTTCAAACAGTCCCACTATTTGGGCCACAACTTCCTCATCCGAACTACAAATCAAGTGAAACTAGTTACATTACAAAGATAACTCAAAGAGATTCAATATGATATATAGTAGTACACATGTTTCAACCCACATCAAAATTTGCGACCATTTAAAGTACACTGCCCAAACTATCCCTCTAGGCCACCAACTAGCCCATTTTGCGTTCGCCCACATAAACTCAACCCGTGGCTACCAAAACTTAATCATGACCTAGTACATCGTATAAGGCCAACCATAAGGAGATTTCAAAAATTTTCAGGTTGTTACACAAACCCTCATAAAAACCATAAATCTCACATAACTTTTCAATGCATAATCTTGAACAAATGTAAAGCATCATAAATCTCTTCACAATATAGATAAGGGAGAGAAATGGTTGAGCTTCTGGAGGAAAGGTTTCCACAATAAAAACCCACATACCTTAATGATTTTATCAGATGAAATCTGATTTGGAGATGGAAGAATCGAAACCCGAGATTTCACCTCATACTTGAATGCCTTGAATGAGTTTGAGTGTGTTTGGGAGGATTTTAGACTTAGGATAAATTTAGAATAGGGTGGGATAAAGTTATTTAGGCTAGAAAGGGTTTATTTGAGGCTTAAATGACAGAGTATAAACATATAATACTAGTAAAAGTTAGATTTTCCCTTTACAAAATTCTACCAGACAGGACCAAGAGACCTCGATTATGGGTCGTGGTGTCATGACCCATATAGGGGGTCTAGATGTGACATGGCGAAGGAGGACCCGAAGACCCTCGATCAAGCCATCATAGCATCATTACACACATCATCGGTTCGAAAGCGCGGAAGCTAAACACATAGCATGTATGTTCTAAAGATTCGGGGACTTGGGACTACAGCTATGGGGATAATATCAGGGATGGGACAAGCATGAACACACGTAGCACATAGTCATTCACAATACCCTTCATTCATGTCAATAGAATAACAAGAGAACATGATCATAAACCAAGCTAAATAACATCATTTTACATAACAAAATATCCAACATACAAGCCAGCGTACAAGAATATAGATTTTTCCAACAATGCCTCTACATAGAAGAGCGGGACCTTGACAAGTTTGAGGCTCACCCTCAAGACATAGAAAGTAAATACATAAAATAAAGTGGTAGATAGATGGTGGCTATTGACCTTGAACAAGAGGGCTCACCACTAGAAAGTCTTCAACAAGATGTCAAGCGTCGCCCGGTAGAATGTATATATCACCCTCGGTCTCTACATGGTTAGAACATGTAGACACGAATATGGGTTAGCACAATTAAGCACTAAGTATGCGGGTATGCAATACATATGACAAGTATAGTAGGACCAAGCAACATGTCCACGGGACAAGTATACGAAAGGAATACATGTAGCCAAAGAGTAGTATAACAATATGCCATGCCATGATGTATGAGATGCAATCCTATATTCATATATAGCGGGGATGTAACCTCAACCGAGAACATGAGTGACCCAAACAAACCACTATCCAGATCCGGTCTAGGTGCCAAGTAGAACCCAAGACACCCTTAAACAAGGGACAGCATGACATGAAATCCCTATCTAGAGATTTATATATCCATAGTGGCACATGGTTTGATAGAATGAACGGGGCCTTGGAGATACCCCATTTCGCCACCCAATCCCTCGATGCTAAGTCTCATCCCACGAGAATACGTATAAATATACATGTAATATCAAAATGGGAAACTTACATTCTTTTCAAATTATGCATCATTAGTCATGTCAAAATCATTGTTCAAGAATCATGTTCATGCTTAGGCCCTAGGCCAACAAGAGTTTCCAAAACATTTCATGATCATTCCATGTCAATGCAATAGAGTAGCTCATCTACATGGGCTTGTCAAGCAAGCAATCAAGACATTTCAATATGGTACAAGCACCCAAGATGCTCAAAGAGCCATGGCAAAGGACTATATGATCACAAGTCATAACATTACATGAAAACATGAGTTCATCAAGAGTTCAATCAAGGGTTCCAATGGAACAATAACCATGCACATTCCATGAATGAGGAACAAGAACATGAGTAATGGAATTCAAACTTAATTTCATAATTTAAAAGGTAAATCATCATGAATCATGTAAAAATCCATAAATAGGTCATAATGCAAGTTACCCATGCTTAATTAAATCATGAAAGGGGACATGCAAGTTGATCAATAAGGGTTTCAATGAACATTTATGAATTCAAGCTTTAAATCGTGTTTAAATCACCTAAAAACTACATCACATAATTCCCAACACTAATCTAAAATAATAATGGAAGAACCCATAACTCAATTGAAAGCTTAAAATCAAATTTAAAAGGTTAGGATTCTTGGGTCTTCAACGATGAAAGAGAATCCTTGAATCAAACCCCACATACCTTAATTTCACCAAAAGAATTGCAAGGTCAAACTTAGTCAAGGTCGTCTTCCCCAAATTCTTCAAGCTTTATTCAATGGAGGCCAAGAGGATTTTAGAATTCCCAAAGTGAATGTAGGAGAGTTAGAATAGATGAATGAGGGTTTGGGGATTGATTTAGGGGTTTAGGAGACCTTAGGATACCTAAAAGGGGCTTAGGGAACTATTAAATCACGAATTACCATTAATGAAACGGACATTTAAATTCTAAGCAGAGTCAAACTGAGGTGCTATAGTGCCCATGTACTTGACTCACGGACCGTTCAACTGCCCATCAAACCACACTTAGCTAAATTTTCAACGTGAACTCTCGGAGGACTTTCTAGACCACTTGAAGGGAGGTTTCACGGACCGTGTGGATTCACACAGACCTTGTACTAGTACGTGGAGCCACACATGGCCCAGGAATTAACTCCCAAGCCAAGCCAAGCCACTGGCTCACTTGACGGGCCACTTCACGGATCGTCTACTGGCTCAAAGACCGTGGGCTTGTCCGTGTCCTATGACTTGTGTCCTGGGATTGTTCCTGCCCACCCCTAGCTCTCTGGACCTTGTCACGAATCCCCACATGGACCGTGCCAAAGCTCACGGTCCGTGGCCCTTGCCTTGGGCCCTTTTCAAGTCCTATCTCCAATGTCTTTCGAATTTCAGGCAGACTCACTGTTCAGGCCATAACCTTTTCATCCGAACTCTGAATCGAGTGAAACCAGTTGTGTTGCAAAGATAACTCAAAGAGCTTAAATGTTAGATATAGCATCCCACGTGGTTCAACCCGTATAAAATGTTATGGTAGCTCAACGTCTACTCTCTAAATGGCCTCTCTAGGGCACCAAATGATTCATTTTGCGTTCGGACACTTAAACTCAACCCGTGGATACCAAAAGTCAACCATGACTAGTATTACATCATACAAGACCAACCATAAGGAGTTTTTTAAAATTTATGGGTCATTACACGTGGTCCAGTCTATGAACTCTAGGAATGGGGTTTCGTGTGATGACATGTTGGACCCTCAGAAACGTTTTCTGGATCTCATTCCACAATCGAACTTACAACCCGTAAGTCAATATATAGGCTAACTTGTATACCTTATACTCAACTTCAGAAATCACATTTTTACCAAGTTTGGTCATCAATCCACGAGCATAAGTTACAACCTATAGTGCCACTTACAACTCATCTTTACTTGAAAATTTTCCAAAATTTCATTTCTTAAGCCTTCTTTATACCTTCCAACATGTGAGATCATACAATATCTCTCCCTTGGGAACATTCATCTCTGACTGTTCTATAAGTATGCTCTAAGGAATAGAATACATATATCATATGAAAAAATTCAACATATACATCATGAAAATTCTTCAAACCATGTCTTAAAAAGCATACAAAGCAAACCTCAAAATCACATAACCATGCTCAATTGACATTAAAATGAAATGCAAGGATGGAGAGGTTCTCAAATAAGAGAAATCATAGTACATCAAGCTTGATTATAAAGAAAGAGATAGGGGTATCACTTCTTTATATCAGCTTCGGCTTTCCAAGTAGCACTCTCCACTTGTTGGTTCCTCCAAAGGACGTTGACTAATGCAACATCTTTATTTATCAACCTTTTTACTTGTCTCCCCAAGATTTCCACCAGAACCTCCTCATAAGTCAAATTATCTGACACATTCACCACCTCTAAGGGCATAATAGAATTTGGATCTCCGACACACTTTCTCTACATGGAGATGTAGAAAACCAGATGAATCATACTCATCTCCATAGGCAACTCCAATTCATATGGCAAACTTACCAACACGCCTCAAGACCCAATAAGGCCTTATATACCTTGGGATTAATTTACCCTACTTGCCAAACCAAATAACACCCTTCATGGGCAAGACCTTCAAATACACCCAATCTTCAATACCAAACTCAAGATCTTGTTGTCTCACATCGGAGTAGGAATTTTTCTTACTTTGAGCCATCTTCAATCTTTCCATTATCAATCTCACTTTTTAAAAAGATTCCATAACTAAGTTTGGACCTAACAAGGCCATCTCTCCCACTTAGAACCACCAGACCGGTGATCTACAATGTCTACTATATAGAGCTTCAAAAGGAGCCATTTTAATGCTCGAGTGATAGTTGTTGTTATAAGCAAACTCAATAAGTGAAATATGTTCATACCAACTATCTTTAAACTCTAAGATACAAGCTCTAATCATACCTCAAGAGTTTGAATAGTTCTTTCAGCTTGACTATTTGTTTATGGGTAAAAGGTCATGATAAGCTTAACATTAGTACCGAGGCCTCTTTGGAAATATCTCCAAAATTTTTATGTGAATTGAGCACCACCGTTCGATGTAATAGTTAATGGGACCCTATGCAATATAACTAATTCATGAATTTACAACTTGGCATAATCTTTGACACCTTAAGTCATTATAACCAGTAGGAAGTGAGCTGACTTTGTCATTCTATCGGCAATAGCCTATATACAATCAAAATGTTTTTTAGTCTTTGACAATTCAACCGTAACATCCATATTGATTTCTTCCCACTTCCAAGTAGCAATCTCTATATCTTGGGCTAGGCCACCTGACCTTTGATGTTCAACTTTGACTTGTTGACAATTATCACAACTGGCTACAAACTTAGCAATGATTCTTTTCATGCCACCCCACCAATACACTTCCCTCAAATCCCTATACATCATGGTAAAACTAAGGTTAATGGAATAAGATAAATTATGAGCTCCATTCAAGAACAAGTTTCCCAAGCTATCAACATTGGGCACGCATAACCTATCTTGGTATCTAAGGACACCATCTCTTCCTTGGGAGAAAACCACCACCTTTCCATCCTTTACCGATGACTTCAATTCTACTAATGCGGGGTCAAGGTCTTATTTGGATTTGACCTTTTCATCTATGGAAGACATAGAGCCATCAATAACCACCACACACCTCCATTCTCGTCCTCATTTAACCTAACTCCCAATCTAGCAAATCAGTGAACTTGTCTTGCCAATTCTTTCATAGCATCATCAATATGAGCCATACTCTCCATGGACGGTCTACTCAAAGTGTTATCCATAAATTACCTTACCAGGAATGTAATGAACTGTCATGTAATAATCTTTAAGGAGTTTCACTCACCTACTTTGGCTCAAATTAAGGTCTCTTTGGGTAAACACTTATTGGAGGCTCTTGTGGTCGGTGAACGAATCAACATGAACCCCATATAAATAGTGACAGCATATTTTCAGGGCAAATACCACATTCGCTAATTCAAGATCACGAGCGGGATAATTACTCTCATGCACCTTTAGTTTCCTAGAAGCTTAGGCAATGAATTTTCCACTCTGCATCTATACACATCCCAAACCAACCATTGAAGTGTCACAATAAACTACAAACCCCTCCGGTAGAGTAAAAATAGGCGTTGATTTAAGCTTTTCCTTTAATGTTTGAAAACTTCTTTAACACTCATCGGTACATACAAATTTAGCCTTCTTTTGTGTCAACTTTGTCAAAAGAGAAGCAATTTAAGAAACACTTAACAAATCTCCGGTAGTACCCTATCAAACCTAAGAAACTTATAATATCCATTTGAGTTAAGGGTTTAGGCTAATTTCTTACCACCTCCATCTTTTTAGGATCCTCTTTAATTCCTTCATCTGACATTACGTGACCCCAGAATGCAACTTCCTTCAACAAAAACTCACGTTTGTCAAACTTGGTGAACAATCTTTCTTCCATGAATGTTTTTACATTACTCTCAATGTTTCATATGCTTTTCACTCAAAAAATAAATCAAAATATCGTAAATGAATACCACTATAAACATGTCAAAAATAGGGTTTAAAGACCCTATTCATGAGATCCATAAATATTGTCGGAGCATTAGTGATGTGATGCCGAAATGCAATACTTTTGATGCTTAAAACGTGAAATTTTGTATGTTCTCAATGCAATGTTTGTATGTTTGATTGTATTTTGGATTTTGTTTTGCACGATTACAATGTTGGCAAAGTTTTAGGAAACATGCGCTGAAGTTGTTGATTTTTAGTGATCCATGGACCCTCTATGGGTCGTGAAAGAGTTCACGTGTAATGGAGAGGGTGCCGTATCAATTTATAATGAGGGGTGAAAACTTGAAATTAACTTTACGAGGAGAATCCATGAGCCATCAATCGATATATGTGTCGTAGAGTGATGGTTGTGCCCTAAGGATCAAAAGGTTGAGAGGTGCAAAAAAGTCATTAGATGAAACCTCCTACAAGCCATATAATCTTACACAAATTATGTAATGGTTTCTTAAAAGCTAACTCCAGAACACTTCCAGAGTCCATGAAACCCTAAGTTACGAGCTATGAAGTGGGATACGAATCATAAAACGTCTTGTGAAGCTTGCCGACATAATTTTCCTAAGTTGTTTTGGGTTTTTATATTACATATTATAAATAGGTCTTTAGTGTATTTTTAATAGAGTTTAACCAGCAGGCACGTAGTTTGAACAAGTACTTAGAGGGAATACTTATGATTTTGTAACAACCTCAAAATTTTTGAACTTCATGTTGATTGATTGAGGTCTGATTTGAGCCTACCTTGGTTGTGTCTTGAATTTTTCAAGTATCTCTTAGGTGACCGTATTCAAGGAAATAACATTGGTTATGTTTTGCTTGAAGTCTTGTGAGAGCGCTAACTTTAAATGGCCATATCTCTTGGTGCGAGATGAATTGTGTGGACCACTACTAGGAAAATTGAAGCTCTTTGAATTATCTTTCCAACACACTTGGTTTCACTTGATTCAAAGTTCATATATGAAAGTTATAACCTTTTGGTGAGACTGTCTATGCAGGGAATCGTTTCTAGATAATTGGCCATGGCACTGCATCACGGTAGTCTCACTGGCCGTGTGGCACCTTACGATCTGTGAGGCAGGCCGTGTGGCCTCTTACGAAGTGTGGTAAAGTGTTTCGGGATGGCCTTGGCCTAAGGATCGATTCTATGTATAAGGTTAATATTTCGGGAATCGCATCAGCTAGATAGTGGGGTTCACGGGTTGTATGGAGCATCAAGGACCGTGAACCAGTCCGTGGGATGTTTCAGCCAGCAGCCAAGGTCTGAGCATAGGGAGAATCCACATACCACCTCACGGTCCATGTTAAGCCTCACAGATCGTGTGACTACCCATATGGTTGCGTGAGGTGAATTTTTCTAAGTATGGGATCTTCATTAGCAAATCGCTGTACAAGTATGGCTTCACGAAGAAGGTTCACAGATCATGTGACCACTCACGGTTAGTGTAGTTGACCGTGTGGGTGTCATTTCAATCTTTTCCTACCAGTTGCAAGGTTGGTGTATCACCTTCAAGTCCATGCTCACAGTGGAGCTCACGGACCGTGAGTGACTACACAGTTCGTGTAGTGGCCTTTGACAATGACATTTCTAGTTTTCTTCCTCGTTTCATTAATGGTTTAATTATAATTTTTAACTAAACCTAGGGACGTTTTAGCATTTTTAAGCTCTCCTAAACTCTTGATTTAGACTTTACACCCTCATTCAATGCAAAATCCCTTCAATACTTAGATTATTTCAAAATTCTCTCTTCCTAAAAGCTCTCTTCGTAGCATAGATTGAAGGCTAGAATTGGAATTCAAAAGGGGTCTCTTCTTCAATCTCTCTTATCTCTAAAGTTTCATGATTATCAAGGTATGTGGGAATTTATTCATGAATCCTTTCAACCATGAAGCCCCAAAATTATTTTCTTCAATTAATTTCATGAAATTATGCTTACTTTGAATTTGGGTCTTTCAAATTATTGATGATTTAATTAAATTGAAGTATGGGTTGTATTTAATTGTTGATTTTAAAGTGAATTAAGCCCTGATTTGTTGAATTCCATTGGTTTTATGAAGATTCAATTATGCATGTCCCTTTAATTCTTCAATTCAAGCATGGGTAGTACAAATTATGATTTTAATTATTGATTTAATTATGAATCTATTTTATTATGATGATTTAAATTTTGATTTCCATTACCCATGTTATTCATTCATCATTCATTGCATTTTCATTCATAAACATGGAATTTCTATGATGTTTTTGATGTGGACTAAGTCCCAAAGATGTTTATGACTATGTTTTCAAGCTATGAATGGGTATGCCTAAGTTGTGATCACACTATGTCTATGATATGTCTTTTTGAGCAAATGATGGGTGTTTACACCATATGAAAACGTTTAAAGGTGTATAGGATTGAGACTAGAGTTGGTGTGGACTATCCCCAAGGGTCCATACTCTTTTCTCATACATATGCATGTATGGAGATATTCCTATGCATAAAAGTATGACATGAAGAATGTTTTGAATTTTTAGTCACGTATGCATGTAAGTAAATTTTGGTTTTTAAGCCCAATTATGCATGGTTGTGATGTCAATTTACTTGTCCTCTTTTCAAAGGCATGTATATATATCTGTATATGTATATTTGTGGGATGATGTCTTAGCACTGAGGGATTAGATATCGGCATAGACTATTCCCAAGGGTCCATACTCCTTTTCATCAAACTAAGTGCCAAACATAGGTTATGTTATGCCTCTTATGAGATGATGATGATGTTATGAAAGGATCTACCCTTGGAAAGTAGGTCACCTCTTTATCCGTTGTGGGATAGACGATGGATTTCCAAGTTATAGCTCACTTTGTCTAATGTCGTTTGAGGTCCCATCCCCTTTATGTTTATATAATTAAGCATTCACACATCATGGATTTCATGGCATATTGATATACTATTCATTCTTATAATCTTCTTTCTATATATGTTCCCTTGTCATCTAGTATTGGTCTATAGGTGGATCATGTTCATAAGCATTACATACCCATATACTTGGTGTATTATATATGTGCTAACTCGTACTCTTTATCTACATGATCTAACTTTGTAGGGGGCGGAGACGACATCTATCCACCTATCGACAGTTGATTTGGATCCTTGAGAATCACTTGTGGTAAGTCCTATGTTCCAAGGACAACATCCACTCTCTATCTACCATTATGTATGTCGTTACTTCTTTATATGAGGGTGAGCTCGGGGCATGTCTTGTCCCCTTCCCTATTTTAGACTAGAGGCATTGTTGGACATCACAAAGACTCCCATACCATTATGCTATGTGATTACTTGAAAAGATTTGGTTATGTATCATGTATGGAAGACATGACTATTCTTATGCTATTATGATGTGTTTTAATGAGAATGTGCTTATGTGGAGAGTCCCAAGTCCCTTATTGCCCCCATAGCTTGAGTCATACTTACCCGCCCCTTAGAATGTACTTGTTATGTGCTATATAATTCATGCAAATCCTCTTCCCAATGACATCCCCATAGCTTGAGTCCAGTGCCCCACAATCCCTTACAATTATGTGTTTCTTGTTAAATTTTATGCTTCCAAACCAATGATGTGTAAATTGATGCTATGATGGCTTGTTTGAGGACTCTCGGGTTCTTATTCTCCATGTCACATCTAGGCCCTACTCTCGAATCATGACAGATTTAGTATATTTTGAGAGGAAAAACATTATTAAGTGTTCTTTACTGAAACTTGTGAATCTAATGAAAGAGTTTAATTTTGTGTTCTCAATTTCATCTAGGTAGGTTCTTAATTATGCTTCTATACATCATAACTTCTGCATTTATACAGATCATGCATAGCTAAATTCACAACTAGAGTTGTGCGAACAATGATGAACTAGCAAGGTAAAATCGGATAACGTGTAATTCTTGGAAAGTGTGTTAGGGCGTATTAATTATCGTCTTCACTTTAACTGCTTTTTAACAGGTGGGCAATGTTAGAACACACCTAGTATTACTTTCCAGATCAAGGAAGTAACGAAAAGGAAAAAAGGTAATTAACAAGATTCAATTAAGATGTTCTCATCTAATCAACTGAACTGGACAAAGGGGAGGTTGTACAAGGACTAAAATTAAGGGTTAGTATAGACACACCACAAAGACAGATCAAGTTCTAGGGTGAAATTTACCTCTTTGCTAGATCAAAGACTTAGGTAAACCTAGCTTATTGTCTGTAACAACCCGAAATTTTTCTAAATCTCCTTATTATTGGCCTTATATGATGTACTACAGGTCATGGTTAAGTTTTGGTATCCACGGATTGAGTTTAAGTGGCCGAACGTAAAATGGGCTAGTTGGTGGCCTAGAGGGACAATTTTGGCAGTATACTTCAAACGGTCAGAAGTTTTGATGTGGTACGAACCATGTAGGAAGATACATATCAAATGGAATATCTTCTAGTTGGCTTCTCAACGCAACTGGTTTCACTCAATTCGGTGTTCCGATGAGGGGGATATGGTCCAAACAGTGAGACTGTCTGAAATTCGGAAGACATTGGAGATAGGCTCAGAAAAGTGGATAAAGGCAGGGACACAGACCGTGAAACTTTGAACGGTCGGTTTGAGGTGTCGTGGGATTCTCCAGTGAGCAAGGGTTGGCTTGGAACCACCCCTAAGACAAGTGTGGAACCACGAGACCTTGAACGGCTCGTTTGAGCCTAGACGGCTCGTGTACTGTCCTGTCAAGTGGGACAGTAGCTAGGCCAAGCGATGGAAAAGTCAGGGAGGCTAAGGTTTGGCTCGCGGGACCCTTACACGGCCAGTCAACTTCCAAACGGTACGTCAAAACGCTCATCAAGTGTTCCAGAAAGTCCTCCGAGAGTTTGCACTGAAAACTTGTCTAAGTGTTGCTTGATGGTGAGGAAAACGGACCGTGATCAGTGAGATGGGCACTGTAGCAGCCATCTCACTCTGCTTAGTCTCAGAAAGTTGCATTTTATTAATGGTATTTTCATGATTTAAACATTTCCTTAAGCTCCTTTTTGGTACCCTAAGGTCTCCTAAACTCCTAACACATTCCCCAAACCCTCATTCATCCATTCAAACTCTCCTACACTCTCTCTTCAAATCCTAAGATTCTCTTGGCCTCCATTGAAGTAAGCTTGGGAAATTCTTGGAAGAAGACCTTGACTAAGTTTGACCTTGCTATTTGTTGGTGTAATTAAGGTATGTGGGACTTGATTCAAGGATCCTCTTTCATCCTTGAAGATCCTAAGAACCCTAACCCT
>JBCEWC010018111.1:0-12133 GCA_038996855.1 Solanum aculeatissimum
GCTATGATGGCTTGATCGAGGGTCTTCGTGTCCTCTTTCGCCATGTCACATCTAGGCCCCCTATCCGGGTCGTGACAGGGTCAAAGAGACACATTAGGAACGGTGAACTTAGGAATCCATGCGGGACCTGTTGAGTTTGTTATTGAATTCAAAGTGATGGACATTGCTACTAGTTATAACATGTTGTTAGGAAGACCCTATATTAATTTGACTGGAGTTGTTCCCTCTACCCTTCACCGGATGATGAAGTTCGTATGGAATGAGTGTGACGTGGTTATTTATGGTGAGGGAAGTCATGCAAACGTGTACGCACCAATTGTTAATTATATCAGTAGAGGATCTAATTTTTACACTGTGAAGATAGTGAATGCCATCGATGATGATTTGACACCCGGAACTCCTATTCCTACTGTCTATGAGATGATAGCTACAGTTATGCTCATAAATGGATTTGAACTAGGTTTTATACTAGGAAAACACTTGTACGGTATCATTGAGCCCATCTCGTTACAGACGAAGCAGTGAAAGTTTGGACTGGGGTATATCGCTTTGGAAGATGATGATTGGGAGGCACCGAACTAGAAGGTCAATCAAGCACTAGCTAGGCCAATACCTCATTTGTACCGGTCATTTTCGGTGCAATAATGTGTCAATGGTAACAGTCTAGGGGAAGGAATCTGGGATTTGCTCAAGAAAATTGATGCTATTATTGATGATGTAGCTGAGGCAACAAGAATTCAAAAGGTAGAGTTGGATGAACAAGTGTCGAATTGGAAATCAACCTTACCCTTGATCCTTCGCTCGTCTTGGTAGATAGAAACATACTTAGTTGTTTGTTTCAAAATGGGTATCAGTCTGGAGGAGGCCCAAGACCCACCTTTATTTGTTATTTTGTTCTTATTGGTTTGTGCTTTAAATTCCCTCGTGATGTGTCAAAAAGGCAGATTGACCCATGGTCATGGCCAAAGTTTGCACTTTTCTTTCAATTCAAATAAAAGCCTCCATTTATTTTAAATTTTATTTACTATCCATCTTATCATTTCAATTTTTTCATCTAACTATGTTTGTTTATGATTTCAGTAAAAATAATTTTAAATATGTCGATGTCATGTCATGTCAAAAGTTGAATGAACAGAATGAAGTAGATGACAATGAGCCTGAGGACTACGAAAAAAGGACCATGCTACCCAAATATCTTGCCGAAGAGTCGAGACAATTTGAGAACCGGGATAAATCAAATCTAGAGGAGAGTAAAATAGTGAATTTGGGAGATGAAGATTGTTCAAAGAAACTATAATCAACGTCCAATTGAAGAATACTTAGAAGGGAGAACTTATCAACTTTCTCAATGATACATGGATGTATTCACTTGGTCCTATAAGGATATGCCAGGTTTGAGTACAGACATTGTCTTTCACAAATTGTTGATCAATCTAGAATTCAGTCCGGTGAAGCAAAAGACTAAGAAATTCAAGCCAAATATGAGTCTAAAGATCAAGGAAGAGGTTACTAAGCAAATACAATCCAAAATGGTAGAAGTTATGCAATATCCAACTTGGTTGGACAATATTGTTCCAGTGCCTAAGAAAGATGAAAAGATTAGAATTTGTGTTAATTATAGAGATCTCAATAAAGCCAGTCTCAAGGATGATTTTTCATTGTTGAATATCCATATTCTCATTGATAATTATGCCAGGCATGAGATGCAATCATTCATGGATTGTTTTTCAGGCTATTACTAGATTTTAATGGATGAAGAAGATGTAGAAAAGACAGTTTTTATCACACCCTAGAGTGTGTACCATTATCGAGTAATGCCATTTGGTTCAAAAATGATGGAGCTACTTATATGAGGGCTATGACAACTCTTTTCCATGATATAATCCACAAGGATATTGAAGTGTACGTGGATGATGTTATCATTAAGTCCCGTAAGAGTTCAGACCATCTGACTCACTTGAAGAAGTTTTTTAACCATCTACGCCGATATATCTTGAAACTGAATCCAGCCAAATATGTTTTTGGAGTGCTTGCCAGTAAATCACAGGGATTCATAGTCAGTAAAAGAGGTATTGAGCTCGACCCTTCTAAGATCAAAACAATTCAGGAGTTGCCCCTCCAAAGACAAAGAAGGAAGTCATGAGTTTCTTGGGAAGATTGAATTACATCAGTCGGTTCATAGCCCAATCTATGGTGATTTGTGATTCTATCTTTAAGTTGTTGAAAAAAGATGCATTGATAAAATGGACCAAAGAATGCCAAACTACTTTTGACACTATCAAGAGTTATTTATCTAATCCACTAATACTGGTCCCTCTATGAGAAGAAAGTTTGCTACTGTTATACTTTTTTATCTCAGATAATGAATTCAGATGTGTGCTAGGCCAGCGTGATGAGACTGGGAAGAAAGAGCAAGAAATCTACTATCTAAGCAAGAAGTTCACTCCATATGAGTCTCGCATACATACTTGGAGAAGACTTGTTGTGCTTTGACTTGGGCTGCTCAAAAATTGAGGCATTATTTGTCTTCATACACTACATACCTCATTTCAAAGATGGATCAATTGAGGTATATCTTTTAAAAGCCGATGTCAACTAGAAGGTTAGCCAAGTGAAAAATGATTTTGAGTGAGTTTGACATCATGTACGTGACTTAGAAAAGCTATCAAAGGGCAAGCCTTAACTGATCATTTCGCAAAATATCCAGTTGATGATGACTATGAACCACTCAAAATCTACTTTCCAGATGAGGAGATATCATTTTTAGGAGAAGACATCTTTGAGACATATCCTGGTTGGCGGATGTTCTTTGATGGAGCCATGAATTGCCAAGGTAGTGGTATTAGAGTGGTCATGGTATTAGAATCTGGTCAACATTATTCAATGGCTGCAAAAATTTGATTCCGTTGCACCAACAACATAGTCGAGTATGAATCTTGCATTCTTGGTATGAGAATGGTCATAGACATGAATGTTCAAAAGTTACTAGTTATATGGGATTCAGATTTACTAATTCATCAGGTTTAAGGAGAATGGGTTGTAAAGAATCCAAAGATCGTGCCATATGTGCAAATAGTACAGATATTGTGTAAAAGATTTTGAAAGATCGAATTGAAGCATACTCTAAGTTGCAGAATGAATTCGTTGATGCCCTTGCCACCATTTCTTCAATGATCCAACATCCATACATGACTTATATTAATCCCCTGGACATAGACTTGAAGGAGCAGCCTGCCCATTATTTTCATGTTGAAGCAGAACCAGATGAAAAGCCTTGGTATTTTGACATAAAGAAGTATTTAGAGAACAGAACTTATCCCAAAAATATACTTCTAATCAAAAGAAGGCTATACGCTGAAAGGCTAACAACTTCTTTCCAAGTGGAGAAATCCTTTATAAGAAGACTCCAGATTTGAGTTTCCTTAGATGTGTTGATGTCATAGAAGATACGAAACTTCTTGAATAGGTACATGCTGGAGTTTGTGGTACTCATAAAAATGGACTCACCTTGATGAAAAAGATCTTTCGAGTTGGTTATTTTTGGATGACTATGGAACATGACTGTTGTAAGTTTATGTAGAAATGCCATTGATACATGGTGATTTGATTAGTGTACCTCCATGTGAACTCAAAGCTATGAGTTATCCTTGGCCATTTGTAGACTGGGGCATGGATATTATTAGTCCTATAGAGCCAACTGCCTCTAATGATCATAGATTCATTTTGGTTGCCATCGATTACTTCACCAAGTGGGTGGAAGCAGTCTCCTACAAATCTATGACCACGAAAGTGGTATCTGATTTCATACGCAACAATTTGATATGTCGATTTGTGATACTAGATTCCATTATTACAAATAATAAGGTGAATCTCAATAGTAATTTGACGAAAGAGATATGTGAATAATTCAATATTACTCATCAAAACTCAATGGCATATCATGCTCAAATGAATGGAATCGTGGAAGCTGCCAATAAGAATATCAAGAAGATCCTGAAAAAGATGATTGACAAACATCGAGGTTGGAATGAAATGTTACCATATGCTCAATTGTGTTAGCACACGACTGTCAGAACATCAATTGGAGAAACTTTGTATTTGTTGGTGTATGGAACAGAAGTTGTGATACCTGTCAAAGTTGAAATACCATCATTGAGAGTCATTCAAGAAGCTAAGTTAAGTGATGTAGACTGGGTTTGTAATTTAATTGAGCATTTGGCCTTAATCAATGAAAAGAGGATAACGGCCATTTGTCATGGTCAGTTATACCAACAAAGGATGATTTATGCCTTTAACAAAAGAGTGAGACCTCGAATGTTCAAGGTTGGTCAATTGGTTCTCAAATGCATTTTTCCCCATCAAGGTGAGTATAAAGGAAAGTTTGCACCAAATTGGCAAGGACCATAAATGGTTTGCAAAGTTATGTTAGGAGGAGAATTAATTTTGTCAGAAATAGATGTTCAAGAATGGCCAAAACCGATCAACTCAAATGCTGTCAAGAGATACTATGTTTGAAGATTTAGAATTTTTTTATCTCTTTCCCTGTAATTGCATTATTTTACTTGTAATTATTCCTGTGTTTGTTTTGAAATTAATTTTCCCTGTGTAATGAACTACGTTTAACATGAATTCTCAAGAATGAGATACGTAGGTGGCTTATGTCAGCCTCGATCATCCCCTTATCCTTTTTATTATTCTTTTTGCTTTTGAACTACGTTTGACCTAAATTCTCAAGAATGAGATACGTGGGCAGCCTATGTCGACTTCGGTCATTTTCTTATTTATTTTCCAAGCGAAGAACTACGATTGACTTGATTCCACCTCAGCAGAATATGTAGGTGCCACAATGGCTCAGACATACTCCCATAAAGGAAACTAAGATAGAATTTTTTAAGAGGAACTCAAAAAATTCAAAACAAAAAGGTTCATCTCCAACAAGTCAGAATTTAAGGCATGTCAGAAATTCTAACTGAGACAGAAATTCTAATTGAGACAAAATTTTTGAGGAAATCTCAAAAATTCTTAAGGTTCTCCTACAAGCTAGTGACTTATTACGACAATTAACTAGGACAGAAATTTGTGAGGTCATCCTAAAAAAATTTATCAAATGTCATTAGAAGTCAGAAAGCAACCTTGAAGATCCCTAACATGATCAGAAGTTCAAAATTAGTTTTGAGTGGTCCCCAACATTATCAGAAATTCAAATTGAACTTCAATATCTCTTGTACCCTTGCAATTCAGAAATGACTGTGATGCATCAAGAAAGTCATGTCAGAAGTCGAATGCGTTCATCTAAGCGTTACATGACATGGAATTTGGCAGTAACCTTTTCTCAAAATTTCTTTTCTAAATTTACCTTTTCTAAAAACTTTTGTGCATGTCAAAATATTTGCTCAAAATATACTTCTGTTTTATGTCTACCAAGAAGCGGGAGATCGAAGCGATCCACCAAAGGACAAGACGAGGAGCAGGCGATCGAAGAATCAACATAAATTAATTTATTTTAAAATGAATATTTTTTTGTGGATGCAGGGAAAGTCTTTGAAAGTCTTATTTAAAAGAGAACAACCGAGATAAACAGTTTGTCTCACTCAAATCCCCAGCAAGTTATCACATTACATATTTAAGTTGTCGAGAGGGCCATTGCAGTTTCAAGTTGTCGAGAGAGCTATTGCATTTTCAAGTTGCTGAGAGGGCTATTTTATATTCAAGTTATCGAGAGGGTCATTGCATCTTCAAGTCGTCGAGAGGGTCATCGCATCTTCAAGTTGTTGAGAGGGTCATTGCATTTTTAAGTTGCCAAGAGGGTCATTTCATATTCAAGTTACCGAGAGGACCATTGTATTTTCAAGTTTCCGAGAGGGCCATTTCATATTCAAGTTGTCGAGAGGGCCATTTCATATTCAATTCGTCGAGAGGGTCATTGTATCTTCAAGTCGCCGAGAGGGACATTGCATCTTCAAGTTGTCGAGAGTGTCATTTCATTTTCAAGTTGTCGAGAGGGCCATTTCATTTTCAAGTTTCTGAGAGGGCCATTTTATATTCAAGTTGCAGAGAGTGTCATTACATTTGCATCATCGTCAAGAGGTTCCTCACATTCTCATCGTCGAGAAGGCCATCACATTTTTTAGAAAGACATCATCATCAACTACCGAGAGGGCCATTACAAGCTGATTGTCGAGAGGGTCATTAATTTGTATCATCGCCAAGAGGGCCATCACATTTTCAAGAAAAACATCATCATCCACCACCGAAAAGGTCATTACATGCTCATTGTCGAGAGTGTCATTACATTTGCATCATCGCCAAGAGGGCCATAACATTTTCAAGAAAGACATCATCATCCACTACCGAGAGGACCATTACATGCTCATTGTTGAGACGGCCATCACATCCATCACATTTTCAAGAAAGAAATCATCTTCATTTGCCAGAAGAACATCATCTTCACTACCTAGAGAGACACTTATGTCATGAACGTCATCATTCTATCAATGGAAGGTCATCATCATATTGATTCATTAATCATATCAAAGAACAGGATGTGTGTCAAATATGGTAAAAGATATCATCCCTATATCTAATTTATAGTTTTTACTAATAATTTTTGTCTTAGTTCTATCAAGAGCATCCAAAGGGATGAATTCTCAAACAAATCACAGGTGTGGACATCATCAAATAGGATGCAGCACAATGTGAAACTTTTTTCTAAGCAGCAAACTGGACATCGTCTGAAGAGGAATGTCAAACTTTTTGGACGCAAGCTGAGAAGCGACTCCCACCACGATCCAACCACACCCCTGTCAAAAGTCATGTGGGTATTTCTTTGTGATTATTCAGTTTCAGTTTTGCATCTAGGTGATCTCAACTCTCACCAAAAGCAATTTTTCCAATCCGAGTAACAATGTACCAAGAACTTTGGAAATTATGTCTGTGTAAGTTCTTAATTATGGGTGTGAAGCGCGCCACATTTATAGTTAAGAGGTTACAAGCCTCTTTTTCATGATTCAATTTATTTGTTATTCCTTAAATTAGAGGTTATCTTAGAATAAGAGATTTCTTTTTCAACCGATGGAGTCGAACTACAAATAGTCTGATTCCTAAGTCTAAGGATAGGTAGGCGGGTTCAGTTTTGAAAACTCGGTTGTATTCTAATGTTTGCTCTTAAATCTTATTCCCAAGCATTTTAATTTCTCTATAATTAAATATCGGGATAACTTTTGAATTCTTTCAAAAATCGCGCGTAAAATCAAGCATCTTGAACTACAAGTGGTCTGAATTCTCATGTAACTTGAGATATGTAGGAAATTCGATATCAGGGTCCGTCCATAATTCTAAAGTCCATATCAAAATCCATTCAGAAGATGAAGATATGATCGGCAAAAATTGGATTGGTCAACTTTCTTTGTCCACGTTCTCTTTCATCGATCATATCTAAAGAAAGGGGCAGTTGTTGGCATCCAATTTTTACCCTCCATAATATAAATTAGAAATTGAGCTTTTTAATTTTTTAACAATTTGGAATAATTAGTTGTCGAAAATGCAAAAGATATTTTTCAAATAATTTTTTAGGTTTAAATCTTTTAATTACAATTATGTTTACATTTTACGTATTTTTATAATTTTCAAGAATTACTCAGATGGGTTTTATTTTGTTAATTACTTTTATCTAATTATTTTAAAAATAATTAGCTTTTGAAAATGCAAAAAATATTTTTAAATGATTTTCTAGGTTTAAATCTTGTAATTCTAGTTATGCTTATATATTATACATCTTACTTCAAATATTAAATATTTAAATATCATATTTTCATGATTTTCAAGAATTTCTCAAATAGATTTATTTTAAATCACTTTAGTTTAATTATTTTAGAATTAATTAATTCATAATTAAATTAATTATTTTAAGTTATTAATATTAAAATTCTCATTAATTAATTTATATTAATTTATCATGTGGCCAAATTAGTCAATTAATACAATTTGGCTATAGGTTAAACCCTAAATTTGACTACATTTGCAATTCAAGTAGTCAAATTTTAAACCCAAATTTCCTACCCTTTTAACCCATTTTTCAGACCCTATGTAACCTATTATTCTCATTTTAGACCAATTTTTGCCCAAATAAATCCCCAACCCGGCCCAATGCTCTTGTAAATCAGCCACCATACAACTTATGCATGCACTATACAGATATATATCCCAAAGGCCCATGTGCCCCTCTTTTTCCTTTCTCTTCCCCCTCACGCTCTCACTTGCCCTCATCATTTTCTTCCTCACCATTCCAGACGAACAACGAACAAACCTAGAACCAAAATCGACCCCAGATTCCTCCAACGAACCTGATAACCTCTAATGGCTTCACGGTTCCCTTCAACAAATCCCGTACATACGTGTCATCCCCTTGTCTTTCCTCTTCATCCATTCATACAAGGCCGTTTGAGGGACTCCTCTTCCATATCAAGGTCATTGATTCAAATCAATGGCTATGATATGGGACTCATGGATGATCCCAACGAATGGGGAATTCAATTTTAAATTCAAATTCGAAATATCCCAAATATTATCGAGAAATTCAGCCCCAAATCTCTAAATTGACCTGGATGTTTTCCCCCCATTTTTGCCCTAAAAATTCCCTATATAATCCCCTCTTCCTCCACTGATTTGAGGTGTCAGTCGTTCCTCACAAAGAGAATACATTAAATTTCCAGTTGTTAGCTGTCTCCACCTCAAAATACCCTATAATTTTTATTTTTTCAGTCAACGTTAAAGTGTTGGGATCTAGAAATTTCTAGCTTTTGGGTCAAGAAATCCTTCTTCGAGTCTCAGTTTTGTGGTGAAAGCTCTGGTTTCAATTCGTCGTTTCAGTTCGTTGCACCAAATAAGGTAACGTCATATGCCTTTCTTTTCTTTTTTCTTGTTGTAGTTCGATTTGGTGTTATGAATTTGATTTTTTAAGTGATTTCCTAGTCATTCATTGTTTGCTCATGTTAGAATGTGGCATGCTGATTGTATTTTTTTCGAAGTGTTTCGGCCTAACTGAGATTATTGGTGATTATTTCAATCTCCGTATAATATGTGGATGTCAATTAAGTTTTTTCTGTTAACTCATTTATGTCTTTGGGTTCTTGAAAAATTTTAAGTGTAATATCATGCATTTCGGCTTCATTTTATTCTAAATTCATAATAACATGAACTTGTCTTGTATATTTATGTTGTTTTGATTTAGTTTATCTCAAGTATTATTTGAATTTTGAGGTTTAAACTGCATTTATTTTACTCTATTTTGGCTTTGTATTCTGTTGGATTATATTTGTAGGCTAGGTCATCTATTTTGGTGTCCCTTGGCTATACTATGAAGCAAATCAGCATCTAAGTTCATATTCACTTTTAATTCCTGAAATGGCAACTGAAATTCTCAAAGTAGTATTCTGTATTTTGAATTCATTGTTTGAGGGTTATTAGTGTCAAAATAAAGATTATTTTTGTTCTGTGATAACCTTCCTTGAGCATGAGTTCTCATGACTGAATACAACTATTTTTTAACATAAAATTAATCATAATATTACTTCTTTTAACTTAAATCTCAGAATGTATCTCTGTTTCGAGTCCATGATTGTTATGTCTTAGAAATTCTTGATGATTCTTAGTCTTAGTGACAACCTCGTGATGTTTGCAATCAGATCCCTTTAATCTCATATCCCTATGTTCATGATTAAGCTCTGTTTTGGTTTAAACCAGTAGCTAATCAGTTATATAGTATTGTTATGTATAAGATATGTTTGGAGTTGTTTCAATTACAGTGATTTATGCAAATTTGGTTCAAGTTCTATGTTCTTTTTATCATCATATTTTCAACTCAAAGATGATTATGTTTTGGTTAACTGTAATGTCTATGATTTATGTCGGATTTTTTCCTTTCTTTATTGCATGATAACTTCAAATATAGAACTAGGATGTTGTTTTCTATTAAGACCTGCTTTGCCTCAGATTTTTCTATTCCAGTGATGTTCAAACGCTTCAGTTATGATAAGTATGAAGACTATTTGATGTTTTGTTTATGTGAGTCATTTAATGGTATGTAGGAATTACTTGATGCGCATTTGATGTTCATTAAAGCAAGCATTAATCAATTGGGACATGTTTCTTACATATTTTGCTTTACTTTTCTTTGTATGTCTTCGTAAAATGTCAAGTTTCATGTCAAAAACTCAAGGCTAGAGCCTCTGCCTCTTTCTTATAATTATTTTTCTCCTATTTGTGCACTGAAGATTGAGTATTATTATTGCATTATATATGTTCGATTATATGGTGTACTATTTTATTTATTCAATAATTAGTTTTATTTTGTTGATTATTAATTCTCTTCCTCTTTTTTTATTGCATGCGTCGTAATCCGGGTCCATTTTTGAATGCCATTTTTGCATTCTGATGGACAGCGGAGACCCAATTCTTCTCCTTTTTGAGTCAGCCCATTCTTTTCTTGACTATAGACAGTGCTACACAGGCGATATACAGAGGATATATAGGGGTATACAAAAAAATCTGTCAATATACACTGATATGCACTCGATATACACCCAAGTGTATACGCAGGAAATGGGTTAAAAGTCCACAGCAGCAGTTGAGCTGGATTTCATGGTCGGGCAAGTCCAAACTTTATAGAAATTAAGACAGGTAGAATTGGACCTGTCAAGTCCAATTTTATTTTGTTTTATGTTTATTCCATTTATTCTGATATTTATTGGTTATTGTTCCAACTTTAACACTAACATTTATTTTGTTTTATTTTTAATTTAATTAAATTCCCAAAAGACAAACTATTTGTGTTATTTTCATTAAAAATTGATTTCGTGATTTTTTAAGTCAAGGAATGCATACTTAGTCAATTTTAAAGTTAGAAATTTTGGAAAAATCAGTCTATCAAATTTTTTCTAAACTTGTCAAATTAGACAAAATTTTGGCTAGTTCTTAAAGTCTTTGAGAAATTCTTTTTTCTTAGATTTTTTCAAAGTTCTAAGTTAAAATTTTATTTTTCGAAAGTTAGTCAAATATTTTAATTGTTGGTCAATCGCAAGTTAGTTGTCATTTTTGAGTGATTAATTTCTTCTCAAAAATAGAAATTGAACTCTTACCCATTTTTTTGAAAATCTTAAGATTTCTCTGTGAAGTCTTAAAATTAAAGATTTTTCTTAAAAATTAAGTGGCGATTCTTCTTTTTCGAAAATTGATTTTTACTTAAATTAATTAAGTATTAAATTGATTTTTCGAAAATAAGTCATTACTTTTCAAATTAACAATGACTATCAAGTTAAAATTTTTATTATTGACAATATTCTTGCATATTCCTTGTGAGATTGATCTTGACTCACAAATTGGGTAAATATATTGTAAATGACCATTCATATTTCTTTTGAGAATTATATTTTGGAGTGTTATTTGATTGCACAAGTGTCGTAGAAGGCTATATTAAAACCAATAAACAAAAGTTAGTTGTCTAAAAATTAAAAAATTATATTAGGCAAATAAAGATATTTATAAATAATATTAAATTAAATATTTAAGATATGTATTGTATTTTAAAAATATATTAATTAACAAACATATGTTCTTAATTATTATTATAAAAAATCAACTTATATTTTTCAAATTAGTATATTTAATTAAATTAACCATAAAAACTAAAAATACAAAATTTATACGAACATCTTGAAATGCATGATTGGCAAAAATATTAAATATCATAGATATAATGTCATAATAAAATTATTAAAATATTTTATTAAAAAATATATATCTAATTTAACAAAAAGATAAATGAATTATAATTTGAAATAAAATTCAATACTACTAAAACAAATGAAACCAAACTAAGTCCTAAATTAAGAAGAAGAAAAAACTTAACATAATACTCTTATGTCAAATTTCAACATAACATGCATAAATATGATTTAAAAGAAAAAAAATATATGTTGACACCCAATTTTGGCCCAACACTTCTAAAAATTCACGTTTTTTATGTTAATATTTTAAAATAATTCAAGTTATTTTTTGTCAGCAATCTGTGACCAATTCGTATTGATTTCGTCTCGTGGTCAACTTAATCAATTTTTCCAAAATTGACCACCTTTTT
>JBCEWC010018112.1:938-12133 GCA_038996855.1 Solanum aculeatissimum
CCCCCCCCCCCCCCCCCCCCCCCCCCCCCCACAAAACAACCAAATTCAAATTTACCACAAAAATCTTATCAGAAGGTTATATTCAAATGAAAAATCATGGAAGCAGAGTACCCATGAATGGAAACATGGACATTAAAGCTTAAAAAGCTTACTTAGATTTCAATTATAGCTTCAAACCAGTCCTGTATTACATCAATGTGGCAAGCTTCTATAATCAAGAAACAATATTTTTGTTCCATCCTGATAACATTTGTGTCTAAATTAGCTAACGTTCACCTTAACTACTTGATGATACTAAGCCACTAACTTATCAGAGAGCATATATTTGCAATTCTACAAAAGATACCTAGTACCTGTTTGATAACACTAAGCCACTAACTTATAAGAGAGCATAATACTGAGCATACATATTTACAACTCTACAAAGATCCTGGAATTAATGGAGGTGTGTGAAAGCTGACCGGACACCACAGCCATAAATAATTCTTTTCTTTTCTTTTTACAATTCAACGATTTTCACAATAATCCTAAGAAGTTATCACTTGTTTCTGGAGTTTCAGCAATCGCACCCTACGGCTATATTGAAGACGAAACACCATTTTCTTATATTTTCATCGCAATCTACTATAGTAGTATAGTTACATAATCTAACTTTGCTCCCATTACGGCGCAGCAATACATTAATTAACAACAAATGCAAATAATTAATCATAAAATAGACATAAAAATGAAATCAATTAAGCTGTTCTAGAAAAACTTAATGAAATTGAGAAATGATAAAACTAGGGTTTACTTTTTCAGGGGAAAGATGAAGAAGAATCAGAAGAGAAGCTTAATACCTACCGGCTTCAAATCTCCGATCGATTTACTCTGGCGGCGCCGGTGAGAGAAGCCACCGTCAGTCAGTCGTTTCTCCCGCCGACCAGTTACACAGTCGGAACAGTGTCATTAATTGCCATTTGGTTAAATTCTCCTAAAAAGTTACCAAGAGAATAAACATTTTAAATTATATTATCCACTGGTATAAATTTTTTAGATACAATCTACTATTTGAATATTATATATATATTAAAAAAAACAGATTTTGTAGCTCAGTCGGTAAGCTATCTATATTTTCACTCTAATCCGAATTTAAATTCGGATTGAATAAAATCACTGCAAAGTAGGTGGACTTAGTAGAAAAAATATTAATAATTAAAAAAGGTGATTAAAATTATTTAATGTAATAAGGCTAGAGATTATATTAAGTATTTATAATCATCAAGTGTTCTGTTATATCAAATAAAGAACATTTTTAAGAAGAAAATTAAAATAATTTACAAGGGCTAAATAGTTACATCTCATCCTCCTCCTCTTCTTTTTTTTTTTTGGAAATAGAATTTTTATTTGAAGGAACTTTCTTTTAGGGCTGCTTATTGGATGGATCGGGCAAATAATTTTATTCAATAATTTGATCTATCGGATATTAATTTTTAAATTTACTAATCTGCTAGCTAATTTATAAGATATTGATTGGTTCGGTAACAGATCAACAATTATTGGATGATTATTCGGCGGTGTATCGACTAACCTCTAATTTGTAATCTCTATGGTATCTTTTTCTTGGATAAACATATAATCACACATTAAAAAAAAAGGCTTCTTTTCATGATTTTAAATGCAGTGAGCCAATGAATAGTAAAAAAAAAATAATAGTATTAAAAACACTTTAACACTTGCCTTACATAAGATGGACAAGACAAAATATATATAATTATAGAAAAATAAATAAGTTTTTCCTTTAGCAGTTAAGACTAACAAAAGAAAAATATATAATTATTCTTATGTATTATGGTAAAATATCAAATGAGGCTAATATACCTAAAATAAAACAGTAAATATGGTAGTTTTTAACAAGTTAACGGTTTACCCAATAAGAAATTGAATAATCTACTCCCACGTTCCCCAACCGTTTATTCGATAATCTAATACCAACAAGCCAATTTTATAATTGACTTATCGATTATCATTCGATTTTGAAAATTTTCTACTTTCTTTTATTATTATCAAGAGGTTGGTGTGAGGAGATTTTTACAACCAACTTTTTTTTTATGCCACAATTGGTGAAAATTTTTACATCATATATATATACTAGAAAAGGGAAGCTCGTGCAATACAATAATAATAATAATTTTTTAATCTCGACTTATGTGACGTTGATACAATTTTTTATATATTTTAAAATTTTGAAGTTGTTAATTATTGAAACTTATAGTATAGTTTATGTTAATTTTAAGTAATATACGTTACTTATTTTGTTTCAATTTATGTAGCACTGTAAAATTATGAGAGTTAATCAAAATTTTACTTTTTTAAAAATATTTTAAATTATTATTTTTTGTAATTTATAGTATATTTTACATAAATTTTAAATATGTATGTTACTTTCTCTGTCTCAATTTATGCGGTAGGGATAAAATTTCAAGAATCAAATTTGTAAATTGACAATTATTGCGACGTATAGTACTTTTTACACCATTTCAAGTAATATACATAATTTTTTGAGTTATTTATATTATATTTTTCAAAGAGTACTTTTTGACACAAATATAATCATTGAAAGATATTAAAATAGTTATTTTATTTTATCCTAATTCTAGTATTTACATAACTTAAAATAATTGATTAGAGTGATATAGTAAAATCACAGTTGAAGTTGCTGAAGAAATAATTTATTAGGGGCACTATTGTAAAATCAAGTTGAAGTAGATGAAAGAATATATATAATTAAGTAGCTGAAACAAGTACGTCAAAAAGCAAATGCCGAGTAAATTAAAAAGTCAACGAGATATTTTCACGACTCCATATAATAAAGGAGAAGAAGAAGCTACTTTGACAGAGAGTTGTCTGCTTATTCACTCTTCTTATAAGTAAAATATATAACAATAGGAGAATTCTAATACCAATTTAACAGACAGATTCAATTAATTATTATGATACATAGCAAAAATTTGCAAAACATAACAATTTAAGAAAATATGTAGACTCCAATTAGAGGGGCTCTTCATGTATTTCACCTATTAATATTATATACATGATATACACGTGATATACTACATAAAATAATTGCTTCTGCTTCTTCCTCCCCTTGACTTCATCCTACGTTTTTCTAATAAAAAATTATTGTACCAAAATGCGAATATTTTATGTGAATTATATATCAAAAGACTAGAAACATTTCTATTTCAGATCTATAATTTGAGAATGTTTAGAGGTAATTTTGAATTGATCGACATTGAATAGTTAGACTACACTTCATGTATAATCCATGTATACTTTATGTATAATTAAGTTATATTAGGTTTTTTGAGTAAATCATAGTGTATAGTCATCGGTCTATAGGTCATGTATAAGTAAACTATATTGTATAGTCGATGTGTATTTTCTATCACCTTTTACAACCTATATTGCATAATCAATATATACTTCCTATTACTTTTGGCCATTTTTTAATATAAAAAAAACCCTAATATATTTGTCCATGTCACATATATAAAGGTGGCTCAACCCTAAAGTAACAGAAGCAATGACTTTAGGCCCAAAAAAATAAAATAAAATATAGGGATAATGCACTATAATATTTAATTTTTGTAATTTAATTAAAATATTATGAAATATTATATAAATAAAAAATAAAATTTTAATTGGCAATATTATATATATATATATATATAGGATAATTGACATATTCAATAAGTTGAAGTCTTAGTTTTATTTTTAAACACTTCTTAAATAATTTTGACATCTTATGTAACAATCGATTCTATTGAAAAAAAAATCAAAATTATAATCAATAAGAGAGATTTAAACATTTGTGTTGTTGTGTAACATACAATAATTTATATATATTTATTCTTGTCTTACAAAATATTACAAGAATATTATACATACAATTGAAAAAAATTTAATATTAGATTATAATTAGTTATGATATTTTAAAAAAACTTATGAAAATAAAATATATAAAAATATTAAATAAATATAACTTTTTAAAGAAAAAATAAATTTAGGCCATCAATTCTATTGAGTCACTCTCGTGTATATATCTTGTGTGTATCAAGTATATATTCAATGTATGTTCAATTTCTCACTCCTCCTCCACTACCGCTAACAATCATCTCCCAACTCATTGAAAACATTTCATGAGAACCTTCCATTAATTTCGGATATTTTTACAACAAAAAACTTAATTTTATTTGTTATATTTTAAAATAGAATAGTATCGTTAATTATTGTAAATATCAATTTATTTTCATATATTTATAAGTTTTAGTTGTGAATCAAGTTTGTAACTGTAATAAATTTCGTTTATTTTTTCAAGCGTGATTTATTTTTTTTCGAGCGTAGTTAGCGATATATGTGCATAAACTTATGAAAAGAGGAGATATAACTAAGAGCTCAAATTGGAGGAAATTGATTTCCTACAAATAAATTTCATTTTGAGTGGATGAATGATGTATCAAAAGAATTAAAATGATGAGAAAAGTTTGAATCTAGATTTTGAGGTTATGGATAAGATTTGAGCTAGTATTGAATTGAATATCAATCTTGATTGGGTGAAGTTTGAAATTACCTTGAATTATATCAAATTTATATTATAATTGTATGTTGAGTTTGTATGCAAATTGTATTAAGTTTTGCATATAAATTGTAGTGGTATTGTATTTGCATGAATACTTCATGAAAAGTGTATACAATAATGTTTTAATTTGTGTTTATATTAAATTTCCAAAAAGCAACATGACATTTAGATAAAATTTATACAATTTGAAACAAAGTTGATTTTTACCTAACATCTATATAATTATCTCTTTGACACTATCTAAACTTTAAAGTTCCTTTACTCCTTACTCAACATCTTCAAAAATACATTTTTCCTAGTAAATGACCATACATTTTTCATCTTCATTTCTTCTAGTAAACATTAATTTGTTCTAGTAAGGACATGAAAGTCTCCAAGAGAAAAACTACTAATGGTATATCATATAAGAATGAAGGTTTGTCTTCAAGAAGGTCTTGCCCAAATTTTGAATAAAACTTTGTGGGGTAGGTTGGGGAGGAAAATGGAATTTCAATCCCAACCCCAACCCTTTAAGAAAAGGAAAAATTATATATATATATATAAAAGTTTACAAACAAGTAGCTTATGTTTTATTTATATAAAAAATAGCTCAAAATCAGTAAAATTATACATGACTATGTGATATCGTTTGTCAAAAGTTATAGAAAGTATACATTACTATACAATATATATTACTTATACATGAGGTATACACTAAATATACATTATGATATATAAATATGCACTAATTATACATGCATATATAACGAGTGCTAGTTTTTTATAATTATTTTAAATCAAATGTCTCTCGGTGTAATTTTCCCTTAAGAAAATATAATCAGATTAGTTGGGTCGAGTCTTTTAATTTTTTTCTGTTGCTAAATTACTAAAATTAACATCAACATAATTACAGATAATATTGAAAATTGTTTTACATATAAATTATAGATCTAAATATAATATGGAAAAAATGTAAATTGAAAGGGTTGACTTAGCACAAACATGTAATTTTACATATAGTGTTAGATCAAAAATAACTTTTTAAAAATAAAATAAAATAAAAAGATTGAAAATTAATCTTTATTTCTTTCTTTTATCCTCCACCCAATCCCCCATTTCTCTTCTCTCTCCCTCTCTCCAATTTCTTCATTCTTTTTTTTTTCACTTTTTCTTTCTCACCAAATTAAAATTAAAATTGTGCTACAGAATATGAAGTAAAAGATATAATAATTTTGATGAGTTAAAAAATAATTGTTGAATGTCTTTGTGAAATTAGGTAAAATATATTGTGTATAAATATTAGAATATAATAAGGTATTCTAATAAAGTGATGTCTCGTAAACTTTCTTTAGATTTGTAGATTTGAATATACCCGTCTTTTTTTGTGTGAAGATTTAAAAAAAAAAAAAGAATAAGAAAAATGGAGATGGTGGTAATGGGTTAGGGGAGGTGGAGGAAGAGGGAAGGTGAGAGAAACATCAATTTTATTTTATTTTATTTAAATAGAAAATTTATTATTTATTTATTTATTAATAATTAAAAATAGTTATGAAGAATTTATGGCATGACATTAATATATATGACATGTCATTTATGTGACGGAGAATGAGCTACATGCATGGTTGAAAGGATTTAAAAGTCTTACTTTGATTGAGCAACTAGAACGTATCAAGCTCCAATGCTTGGTCCGCTCATGCCCCTATCCAGACCCCCTTCGGCCCAAGTCCTGCTCCAATGCCTGATTGGCTCAAGACTACTAGAATCTTTTTTCATTCTTAGAATTTGAACACGAAATCTTTAACTTCATTTCATCATAATCTTTAATCGTATGTAAATGTGGCAGAAGAACTAATCATACCGTCTTAGCCATGGGGTAATTTTTAATGTAGCATCTATCAAGGTGAGTCTAGCTTGTTAAGTACGAATCCAGTAGTTTTTTCTTAAATTCTATATTTTAGAATTCGAGTAATTGTACGTACTTTAATATTTTCGTTTTGCAACAAAAAAAACATCTGAACATGAATAGTTATTTGTAGTTATAAATAAACAGTTGAATTAATTATGTGTCGTTACATGCATGACTTTTTATTCTTTATGAAACATGATATTTTCTCATTTTTTCATTTAAAACTCATAATATTTCTAGGTCCCTAACCTATTTAGAGGACACGTTTGTCTATAACTATTAACTAAATTAATTGACATATCTGCCATTTTCTGGTGAAAATGACATTTCATACCTAAAGGATCGTAGAATTCCTCACGTCACAAGTTCCACAATCTTATGAGACATTTCTTTTAACAAGCATGTATAATTATGAAGTGAGAGTATATGTATATTCGTCCTATCATTTTGGTCTAAAATAAGTGATGTTTTAGAATTTAAAGAAGAAATTAATTTTATTCTTCTAAAATAAGTCCTATTTATAGGGCTGTTCAAAATCGAATTGAAACTGATTATGCGAACAAAAAAAAAGTTATTGGTTTATCGATGATGGATTATTGATTTAGCAGTTTCGATAATGGTTTAAGTTTTTTTTATTATTGTATTATTGGTTCTTAACGGTATAAAGTCTTTGACAATTTCATACTTTTATTTTTTATCATCTCAAACTCTTAGTTATTCTACAATGTGACAGTATTTGCTTTTGAGCAAAATTTAATTTGTCAACTCATGTATACGGTTCATTTGGTTTGTCACCTTATTTCTTAGTAATTTTGAATAAAGAAAATTTTGTGTCAAATCTTAACGGTTAAATTGATTACGATCAATAACTGATAAACCAACAAGCGATAAGTCAATATCTTAATGGTTCTATAACAGTTTAGCATACTACAAACCGATAACCAAATAAGTTAAATCGATAAACATTAAAATCGAATTGAACCGACCAATAAACAACCCTTCCTATTTACGTAATCAAAAATCATTAATTAGCTTTTCTTTTTCAAAACATTCAATCATAATAAGGTTTTGCACAATCTTTAAAAAAAAAAAAATTGGAGTATAATTTAACTTATATATACCCCTTATTAAATTCTTTAATCTTTATCTATTTATCGTACCTCTTAATTTTAGTTATAATTAATATTAAGAATAAAATTAAAAAAATTATTAATTCTCTTTTGATTATTTAAATTGACAAATATTTTTAGGTGTAGGCCAACAACAATATGTTCGTTTAATTAACAGTAATTATGTTCCTATAATGGCCAAGTCTATTTTTATGCATAATTCTAAATAGCCAAACTGTACGTATAACTATTTGCTGAAAATTAAATGACAATATGTTTATGTAGTTGTTGGATACATAATCATCAACTTATAAGTGACGTTTGTGTACAGTTAAATTAATATGCACCACTGGGGTGTGCATCAATCAGTTTCGTTCGATTTTAGATATTATCGATTCAGTTTATCGGTTTTCAATTTTTAAATATGTTAAATCAATAACAAACCAACAAAATATTTTTTTATCGATTTTAAGTCCTTAACGGTTCGATTTTCGATTTACCCGATAAGAATGATAATGAGAATTTACATTAATAAAAACAAATGGAGTACAAAAGAAAAAGGCTAAAGACTAAATACTAAAGTGGGTAACTGTTCACTTAAGTACCATAAAGATTAAAATAGGTAAAGTACTACTATAGTGTCTTATTACTATTAAATTACTAATATTTAATTTTTACGATTAGGTAAAATAGTAAATTATTATAATCTTATTGGGTTATCGGTTTACCCAATAACCCAATAGTAAAAACCGATATCGAACTGATAACCCAATAATTTTTTTTCAAAATATTAAAAACCTGATAACCTAATAACCCAATAACAATAAATCAATAATGTTTTTATCGGTTCCAAAAAACGATGAATTGTCAATATTTTCAAATATACAGTATTAGACAATTGATTTTATGTGAGTTTGTCCTGACATGCTACTGAATAATTTAGGGTTTTTCTTCTCTTTTTTGTTTCTCCCTCTGTCCAATAATTCTCACTCAAACTGTAATGCTGCATGAAAAAAATTGTTCAAGTGTTGGGATTTTTCAATCAAAATGTGTAAAGATAATCAACAAACGATAGTTGAGTTAATACATTCCATGTAGAGTCGCTAAAATCTTTAACGATATATATATATATATATATATATATATATTTGGTAATGTTTAACGATATTTATATATGGAGTACGTACTGATTATAGATACTCATATGTATTTTTTCTGTTAAAATATTATATAGCGACCAAAGCTGACAAAACAATAAAGCAATCTCGACTTTTATGTTCTCTTATCTGGGGTCATAGCCATCGTGAAATGAAGATATTGTTGAGATATACTATTAACTATGTAATTGTATAATAGTATTTTTGAATTCCTTGTAAAGACTATTTATATCGTTATAATATAGTCTTGGTTTAAATAGATCATTGTGTCTATATGTGTGTCCATTACTTATATTGTATATGATTTTGTTGTATGGTGTGTTTTAACTCATACACGAAAGATTAAAATTGTTGGTTCATATAAGTTATAAATTAATGTTCATGATCAAAGATGAAGTTGGACAAACATCTTGTTGACCGTAGCAAAATTAGATATAATTTGATCTTGATTATGAGAGTGGTTAAACTTCAACTTCTTGAGGTAGTACATTTTGAATGTATTAAACCGGCCAATCAGAGAAATTTATTTATGTTCTGAATTTTTGTAAATGAATTCTCTAGTCCATTGCGTATACTTATACTCTTAATCTTGATATAATTATTATGATCTATGTAATTTGTTATATTATTTTAATCTATTAAAAGGTGAGACTTTTCAATGAGTCATATATTCCTAATGAATTGGATAATTGCAAATGACATTAGTGAAATAATGATTAGTTGATAGAATCTGTCTCGGTCACGAGTTGAAGACACCCCTTTATTGCTACTTAAGAGTTTTCACGTGAAAACTCTGCAGGTGGATCTTATATTCGTCAAATGAAATAAATTAAGTATAAATGATAAAGGATTAATTTAGTCAATAAATTAAATTTTTCAGAAGATTTAATTTAATTGATTGGTGTCGGTAATTACAACACGGGAGGTTAAAGAAGATGCAATGGTAGATTTTAAAATTAACATTGAGGAGTGTAGTTACATATTTTTAGTGGAATGATATAGGGGTGTGCATCAGTCGGTTCGATTCGGTTTTAGGCATTATCGGTTCGATTTATCAGTTTTCAGTTTTTAAATATGTTAAACCAATAACAAAAATAAAATATTTTTTATCGATTTTTGGTTTATCGATTTTAAATACTTAACGGTTCGATTTACCCGATAAGGATGATAATGAGAATTTGCACTAATAAAAGCAAATGGAGTACGAAAGAGTAAAGACTAAATACTAAAGTGGATAACTAATCACTTAAGTACGATAAAGATTAAAATAGGTAAAGTACTACTATAGTGTCTTACTACTATTAAATTACTAATATTTAATATTTACAATGGGGTAAAATTGTAACGGCCAATTAGGTCGTTTTGAGTACTAGAACTTTTTATTCCATAAAAAATTTATTTCGTAAATTTTAAAGGGGCTTTTTAGACTATTCAATAATTTTTATTATTTAGTTAAGGAATATTTTTAGATAGTTAATCTAGTTAATATTCTATGTTAATTATTTCATATTTATTAAAAATAGGTTAATAGAATTTTATTACCTTTTAATATATAATAGATTTGAAAAAAAAATAAAAAAATAATTAACAACAAATAAATAAATAAATAACAAAAAATATATATAATATGAATTAAAAGGGCTGCATTCAGCTGCCCTATAGAAAGAACAAAGGAAAACGGAAACGAACGAAAAGAAAGAACGACGAATGGAGAAACGAAAAAATTGCGGGAAAGAAAAAGAAAGGAAAAAAAAAAGAGAAAAATTATGATTTTTGTTTCAAAATATCAAGGTAATTATTCTCGTCCTTTCTATTAAGTTTTCATGAGATTATGAATAAATTTTTAGGGCAGAAACGTGTACAGTTTATGAAAATATAACCCTAGGGTTCTTAGAATAAAATCTTGATTTGGGGGTCGAATAACGATCCATTTTAGCTGAAAATTAACGTATAAGTTTATTTAATTATGGGTAAACATAATCTGAAAGAAGTTTTTAGATTTGAATTCGGAGTGACTTTTTAACCCAATTTTTGAGTCAAAAATAAAATAGAGCAATATGAGTAGGGCTGGGCGTTCGGTCGGTTCGGTTCAGTTTATAAAATTCTGTTCGATTTTTTAATTTTCGGTTTAGTGAAAATGTCAATCCATACCAAACTAAAATAAATTCGATTTAGTTCGGTTTTTACAATTTCGGTTCGGTTTATTTCGATTTGATTTTCGGTTTGTTAGATTAATTGAATAAATTTATTTTTAGTAGACTAAGAAACTAAGAATCCTTCACATAAAGAAACTTTCACTCCACTAATTAAATCTAGTTGCTTTCCAAATTCCAAATTAGCAACAATATTACAACATACATTCAATTACCCAAAAAATAGAAACTAGATTTAATTACAACATACATTACAACAGTCAACATACA
>JBCEWC010018113.1:0-12133 GCA_038996855.1 Solanum aculeatissimum
AACCGATGATGAGTGTAATGATGCTATGATGGCTTGATTGAGGCCCTTCGGGTCCTCTTTCGCCATGTCACATCTAGTCTCCCTATCCGGGTCATGACAACAATGTTGTCTATAAACTCATTCTTCTAGCAATGCCTATCTTTACTTGTTGGAACTTATGAAAAAATATATGTGCAAGAAAATATGGTGGGAAGTCTTTGATGTCACTCAAGCCACAACTTCTTTTTAAGGTAAAGTAGTCACTGTCAAGTAATTAACCTAATCGAGGTTAGGGTTTATCCCTAGAAAATATGGTAGACTGAAGAATTAATTCAATATAAGTTAAGATACTAACTTACTTATCTCCTAAGAAAAGGGTGTTTTTTGTAAAGTAAGATTAACTAAACTAAATGAATGTAGGTGATGAGTAACCAGTAGAAGCGATAACTAGGGTAATGTGTTCCCCATGAATCTTTAACTTGGTATTATTGGATAAATACAACCTTTTTCAATGTGTAGGTGTAGGATAATAAGCTAAGTTCACCTAAACCTTTGATCCAACGAATAGGTAAATTTTATCTTGGAACTTGATCGTTCTTCGTGATGTGACATTACTAACCCTTACTTTTCATCCTAGTACAACCTCCCCTTTATCCAATTCGGTTGATTAGATGAGAATATCTCAATCAAACCCTGTTAATTACCTCTTTTTCTATTCATTACTTCCTTGATCCAATAAGTTACACTAGGCGAGTTCTAATGTAGGCCTTCGTTAAAAAGCAGTTAAAGTGAAGATGATTAATTAATACAGCCTAACACACCTTCCAAGAATTACACAATTCATGACTGGTGCATCATTATCTGGCTCGTACATTGGGGTTTCGTGAATTGTAACTGAACTCTGGAGATTACTTCTACGAGACCTTTCCACGGGCCGTGTAAGATTCTACGGCACGTGGTGGATTTTGTTTGATAATGTTTTAGAACTTCTCCACTTTCTGATCGTCAAGGTACAACCACATTCTATGACTCGTCTGCTTCCCTCGTAGAGTTTAACTCAGACATTCACCCTTCATTGGAAATTGATACGAGACCTCTTCTACAGCTTGTGAAACTTTCCACTACTTGTAAAGGATTTTGTGGATCATCAAATTCTACTATTTCATCCCACTTTGTCTAATAATCATGATAACACTAGAATCCTACAAAACAAACACAACACACAATCAAACCTACTAACATCGTTTTGAGAACATATAAAATTCTAAGTTTTAAGCATCAAAAGTGTTGCATTTTGACAACACATCAACACCCTCAACTTAAAATTATTGCTTGTCCTCAAGTGATGAACTTAATCCAGATAAGCAGTACAGAGACACACAAACTTCAACCCAATGACGCAGAATTTATCAAAATCTAACACAAATACCCACACCTCTTGTCAAATACACATTAGATAGTTATCCAGCAAACCAATGCAGACCAATACATCTAACAGTGCAACTATGATAAGCTATGCAACCATAAATAAGCAACAATCACTGACTTAGTCAAATATCAACAATGCAATTCAAGTGCCCTTATAAAAAGAAGTCCTACTCCTCACTCATAATGATATTTTCAAATTCAGTACTTGGGATAATACTATAACACTCACTCTCACAAATGACATTCAAATACTATGACCAATACCATAGACTTTCCCTGATACTCATGACTGACACCTTCAACAAGTTGGACTAGGAACACTTTAGGACTTTCTAGGCTTGTAACGTAGGCTCAGGGGGCTTTGGTATGATGCTTTAGGAACATAGTGACTAATGACCCTCCTTGACATTACATGTTTCTACACTTTTGCCCTACCAACCTATCCTTTTCTCATTCCCCCTTTTTCTAAGTCTTTTAGGGTGCCTTGGACTTTATTTTTACACAGTGCCTTTATTTTGCACACTCTCTTTCTATTGAGCATACTGATTAGGCACTTCTTCAATCTTTTTCTCTCTCTTTCTCTTACACCCCATTTTGTTTTCTCTCCTTTTTGTATCACTAGTTTATCCTCCACATTTTGTGACTTTTCCACACACTAGCCACCCTTAACTTAAACTTTGGCTTGAATTGAGGTGCACAATATCCATTCTCAGAACTAGGGCCACTTTTTGGTAGCCACCCTCAACATAGGCTCTTGGCCTCAGTCGAGGTGCACAATGTTCAAGGAAAGACCAGAGCTAATTTTTAGACTTATCACTAATGAAGGCAAGATTGCTTAGGTGTTTACAAATAAAGAGATCAATTTCAGGCTCAAAAACAGGGATCAAGGGATATGTAACCTATTTGGTTGGTTATTTCAGGCTAAGTGGACTATTAAGAACAACGGTTTAAGATCCTTTCCTAACCAACTAATTTACAGTATAATTCCAAGTAATAGGGCAAGTTATAAATTGAAACATAGTATTAAATCATGCAATTAAGCTCACTCACACCTGGAATGGTATACATGTTAACACAAACTATGAGATCATACTTTTTTATCATAATTTAGCCTAACTTATCAGAACAAACACTATCAAACAACTACTCATGCATGGTTACTATCAAGACTAACTAATCAAAAAATTTGTTGGGTATCATTTTCCAACAAAAAAAACAATACTATGCCATAGATATGAGTATTGTATGCTACTAATACTACCTAAACATCCTAAACATGCCAGTTCAACAGAAAAATAAATATCCGCAGGAAAAAAGAACACAGGCAAGAAAACTCTTTGGATAAAAATTAGGATAGTTATAGACCAAGGCTACTCAGACTTCACTGAGGTCTATAACTACCCACACGCCATTGAAAAAGTTTCACATTATCTCAAATATGCATAAAATATCAAAAATAAAGAACAAGGGTCAAAAAGAACATACTTGGGCGCCTAAGAGCCTCACCTCTTCAGTTGCCTCCCAAGTAACGTCTGATTTAGTGTTGCAAAATGACTTAGACCATCTAATTACTCAAACTTCATCAATGGCCCAAACCTCCATATTTAGCTTATCTGGCTACTTCATTAACTAACATACGTTGAACATGACTTCTTCATCGTTCAATCTAAACTTGAGTAGGCTTGATTCCATGTCCAACAGGGCTTGCCCAGTGGCTAAGAAAGGCCTTCCCAAGATGATTAAGACTTTGAAGTCGACCTCATAATCTAAGATCATAAAGTTTGCGAGGAATATTAATTTGTCCACTTTGACCAGGACATCATACAGTATCCCCACAGGTTTCTTCACCTTGCGGTCAACCATCAACAGTCTCATGCTCATAGGGGTAGGGGCTGCCATACCAAGTTTTTTGAAGATCACAAGCGGAATAAAATTTATGTTGGCACCAAGATCACAAAATGCCTATGCGAACTCCACATCACCTATGGTGCAGGGAATGGTGAATGCTCCTAGGTCTTCTCATTTCTGCACCAAGGACCTAGTTGAAATCGTACTGCAATGTTGGAGGTCTTGTGAGAGCCTTTGGTTCACAATATATTGTTTTAACCAGATCCTTCATAAACTTTATGTACCCAGGCATCTTCTCTAATGCCTTAATAAATGAGATGTTTATAGAGAGTTGCTTCAACATAGAGAGAAAGTGTTTGAACTTACCCTCCTTCTTCTTTTTCTTTAATCTTTGAGGAAAGGTAGGAGGAGAATGAGGAATGGGTCTCAATTATTTCGGCGCTGCATTACTTTCCTTGTTCTCTACACAATCATCTCCAGTCTCAATCTGCATGTTCACAACATTCTCATCACGAACATCACCATCATCCAATGACATCGGGAGGATCAATGGTCTGCTTTCCACTGTGAGTTGTGATTGGCATACACTGCCTCTCATTTTTAGAATTTTGCACTGTGTTACTACGTAACGTACCTATCTAGCATTGGTTCAATTGATTCGATATCTAGCTGAATTATCGCTCCAACTACTTAATTTCCATCGAGTGAGACTTAATCTTTTGGTTAATGCTGGAGATGTCAGACTTCATCCTCTTTAGTGTCTCATCATGTGCATCAAATTTATTCAACAACCGATCAAACATCTTCTCAATGCGAGAGGAGCCAGTGCCAATATCTCAATTGTGTGGTGGAACATACGGACCCTTTCTGAAGCCATCTCTATGACCCCATTCAACATCTGTGTCTGGTCCCCTATTTCTATCATAATAGCCTCCTTTATTGTTATATTTGAAGGTGCCATCTCTCCCAAAGTTTCAACCTTGGTTTCCTTGACCTTTGTGCCAATAGTCCTAATTGGACCCTTGGGCATTAGTCCAGAAACTCGCCATCTGCACAACAACAAAACATGTGCCCTCCTCATAATAAAGTTCCTCGTACATAGGTATACATGGAGGTTGATGAGTTATAATATTAACTCATTCCATATTCCACTTCATAATAGCTCCACATTAGTATTAATCCGTGCAGGTTCCTGTATCACCTCCTCGCTTGCTTGGGTTTGCGTTGGACTGGTGCATCACCACCCTTTCAAGTCTCTCAACAACCTTCTGGAATGGATGATCTATAAAAAAGCCCCCCATAATAGTATCAACAACCTCTTGGCCTTTCTCATCAAGGGCTTTATAGAAGATCTCAACTAGGGCTTCATCAACAATGTTGTGGTCAAGGACACATCTCAAATGCTTAGTGAATCTCTCCCACATAGCACCGATTGAATCACCAGGTATCTGCTTGAATTTGTTAATCTCGTATTTCAATTTAAGCTTCTTTGAGATGGGAAAAAACCTCTCTAGAAAGGAATTCTACCCAACTGGTGATCAAACTCTATAGGAGCTCAGATAACCATAACATTGCATTGCCTATAAGAGAAAGTGGGAAAACATAGAGCCCAACAACATCCATGGGTAAATTTTGGTTCCCTATCATGCTCTCATAGACGAACATAATATTTTGTAGATGGTTATGTGGATCCTTTGATGGTAGGCCTGCAACAACCCATGATTCTACAACAATTAGAGCAATCCACTAAAAATGATGAACTTTGTGTCATCTGGTAGTGGGGGTAACACAATAGCTCCTATAACATCCATTACCATATGGTTAAGTCAATATTGGTTCCATTGGTTTATTACAGCTTGTAAACCCTGTGGTTGTGTACTCAAAAGTGGTGGATTTCTATCATTCGGATTTAGTGTGGCATTCATTGCATCACCAGCAACATTGTTCACATTATCTTGGGCTATCCTCCTTAGTGTTCTTTGGATCTCCGAATCAAATGGAGTCAAGGGATTTTCTCGGCTCCAAGTGTTATGCATACACTACACCTGCACACAAAAGCAAAAACAACAAAACATAAAATTAGGGAAAGAAGCATTAATCCCCTAAAATTACTTGAATTAACCAAGTCTAGCCGTATTCCCTGGCAACGGTGCCAAAATACTTGATGTCACTCAAGCCACACCTTCTTTTAGGTGAAGGTGTGATTGTCAAGTAATTAACCTAACCAAGGTTAGGGTTGATCCCTCAAGAAATATGGTAGACTCAAGAATTAATTCAATGTAAGTCGGGATGACTAACCTACTTACCTCCCATGAAAAGGGGTTTTTTTTTGTAAAGTAAGATTAACTAAACTAAATGAATGCAGGTGATGAGAAACCAATAGAAGAGCTAACTAGGGTAATGTGTTTCCCATGAATCCCTAACTTGGTATTATCCGATACATGCAACATTTTTCATAGTATAGGTATAAGATAGTAAGTTAGGTTCACCCAAACCTTTGATCCATCAAATAGGTAAATTTCATCTCGGAACTTGATCTGTCTCTATGATGTGGCATTACTAACCCTTACTTATTATCCCAGTACAACCTCCTCTTTATCCAGTTCAATTTATTAGACAAGAACATCTCAATCAAATCCTGTTAATTATCTCTTTTCCTATTCATTACTTCCTTGATCTGACAAGTAACACTAGGCGAGTTCTAACCTAGGCCTCCGTTAAAAAGCAGTTAAAGCAAATAGGATTAATTAATACAACCTAACGCACTTTCCAAGAATTACACAATATCCAATTTTACCTTATTAGTTCGTCATGGTTCCCAGAACCCTAGTTATGGATTTAGCTATGCCTGATCAGTATAAATGTAGAAATTATGAAGTAGAGCAACATAATTAAGCATTTACACAAATGAATTAAGAATATGAAATCCAACTCTTCAATTAGAATTACAAGGTTTAATAAAGAACACACTCTAATGTTTTCCCTCTCAAAATATGATGAATCCTAAGTGTATCCTCTAGAACCTAGTTCAAACTTCGTGACTGCTGGTAACTTGATGAAAAATAACCTAAAAACTAATTTATAATGTGTAAAATACAAAACAAAAATGAAATAGGAAAATTATGTCGGCACCATCTACGGACAGGTTCACGACTCATGCATCATTATATGGCTCATACATCATGTTTTGTGGATTGTAACTTAACTCTAGAGATTACTTCTACGAGACCTTTTTAGGGCCGTGTAAGATTCTATGGCCCATGGGGGGTTTCGTCTGATGAATTTTCAAAACTTCTCAACTTTTTGATCCTCAGGGCACGACCACTCTCTACGACTCATGGATCAATCTACGACTCGTCTTCTTCCCTCGTAGAGTTTAACTCAAACATTCACCTTTCATTGGAAATTGATACGAGACCCTTCTATGGCTCGTGAACCTTTCCACAACCCGTAAAGGGTTCCATGAATCATCAAATTCTATTGTTTCAGCCCACTTTGTACAAAAATCATGCCAACACTAGAATCCTGTAAAACAAACACAAAACACAATCAAACCTACAAACATTGCTTTGAGAACACATAAAATTTCAAGTTTTAAGTATCAAAAGTGTTGTATTTTGGCTGCACATCAGTCTTCTAACATCATTAGGGTAAACTATGCTATTTTTAGAAACATTTACAACCTTCTCTATTCTACTTATCCTTACATCAATTGTTCATCCAACTGGAAAGAAATTTTTAGGATGGTTGAAGGGTGTATTCATGAGATGAGGATATCCAAAGTGTGCTAGAAAACTCTCTCAGCGGATATAGTCAAATTGAATACAAATGGTAGTGCAAAGGGTAATCCAGGCAACCTTGGTGCTGGTGGGATTTTGCAAAAACCATAAGGATAAATTAATATGTACTTACTCAACACCTATTGAAGTGACTACAAAGAATCAGGATGAGCTAGAAGCTACTCCCTTAGGATTAACTTGGTGCCTGAAACTAGGCTACAATAAAGTGATACTGGAAATGGATTATGATCTTGCTGTGAAATGGATCAAGCAACAAGTCCAACCTCCTTAGCTCACTAGTCAGGTCCTTACCAAGATTTATAATCTAACCAACTAGTTTCAGTTTTTCAGATGCACGCATGTTTACAGGGAGGCAAATTTTGCAACAGACAATCTTGGGAAGAACAACCAATACACTACAACTCCAAAGCTTTACTCTACTGTCCAGCAGCTCCCAAAGGAGGTCAATGCTTTGTTTATCATGGACAAGAATGGCATGGCCTGTTTTTGAAGGAAGAATTTAAAGATAATAAAAAAACCACCTTGAACTGAAGTTGTGATTTCAAGAATGAAAGACCTGCACTATAGTAAAGGATGCTTAAGCATAGCCTTAGTATAGATTAGGTTCCTTCTATTTTTTTCTAACTTTATAAGGGGAGAGTCTCCCTTATTTATTGGTTTTCTAGACTATTTGTAATAAGAGGAGCCCTCTCCTAGGTTTTAGTTTAGGTTTGCATCATTCTAGCAAGGGGATGAGTTGGTCGACCTTAGTTGGTTAGCTGACTTATAAACCACCATAGGGTCGTAGATAAGGTTCACGCCTCCCTCCTTGTACTTTTAATTTTATTTTCTTTAATGCTAAGGCCTGGAGGTGTTACTCAACCCCTAACCCACCACAAGGATCATTAAAAGATTTTTAAAAATAAAGGGAACAATTTCATTTGGTTGGTCGAATTTAGGCTAAGTCGCTTATCAAAAAAAGTGGCCTAAGATCATGTCCTTATCCAATCATTCCATTATTTTAGTGGGACTAACCAGACAAGTTCTAGATTATAAGTGCATTAATCAAATTAAACAAATAAGCTCCCCACACATGGCACATCTCCTACACTATTCAGTACTAACCAACAAAGTCATGCTTCATTCATCAAGATGCCCACCAGATAATGTATACAATGCTTTACAAGGATCTACACAAGTTAGGCAGGATGGGATGCGTGCACATACAAACTTTTTGAAAAAAATTTAAATTGGGGCTTTTTTCCAAAGTGGGTTACTATCGACTCCTACAAACACTTATATTTATACAAACAAAACAACGCAAACATGCCAGTTCTACTAGATAATACACCTTCAAAGAAAAGAAATATGACAAAAAAAACTCCTTAGGGTTTAGAATGCCCCACTCCTTACCAAAATTTTATGCATTGTCCCCAATGTATGTCAAAGCAGAGTATAAAACAAGGGAATTGGTCATACCTGTGATTCCCTAGGCATCAGTAGTAGTGTACCTGATTACTCAGACCTTGTCAAGTATCCTCATGGGTTGTCTCCAATGCAGTTCCTGATTTATTATCACGGCACGACATACCCAAAGTTGCACTCACTTTTCAGCTCGAGGATTTTGAACAATATCACTAGGTAGTGCACCATTCTTCCTCTTATTTACTATTGTTGAAATCTAGCCCATTTTTTGTTACAAGTGTTTCATTGAGGTTGAGTGTAACTCAACTGCCTTATTCATTCTTGACACATCACACCTTAACTCTTTGACTCTAGCTTCAGTCGAATCTACCTTTTGGAGTACTTTTGTCACCATCTCCTATAGCCTTACGTTGCTTGACCCTGATCTGACCCTATCTCTATTTCCAGGATATACATATGCACCATTTCAATTAGTTTTGTTGTTGTCTGTTTCTTGCCAATTTCCTTGATCACAGTTTTCGCCTCTATCATATTACCCATCCCGTTCATAGTTCCAACTATGGTTCCTGGAGTTGTAAGTTTGAAAACCCTCCTGATTGTTTAAGAACTTAGCATCTTCATGAAATTTAAAGGCATGATCATCGTAGAGATAAGCATTATCTATAACCTTAAACTTTTCAAGACCTCTAGTCAATAATCATTTGGTCAGTAAGTCCATCTGGGTCTTAATGTGAGCCATGTCCTAGCCTCACTTTTTTTATCTCCGCTTCTGCTCTGCTGACATCTCAAAGATAAATCCAGTTCTATCTAAATCTCTTGTATATCATAACCGATTATTCTTTAAGACTTGATCTAGATTTTTTGTGGCATCTTAGAATGTCCTGACCATGAACAACCCTCCACAGGCTGCATCAACAATAGGTTTAGTAACAAAATTGCAACATCTATAAAATACCTCTTTTAGATATTCATCTATGAGGTTATGATTTGGGCACTGCTTCAATTTCTGTCTAAACCTCTCCCAAGTCTCATGTAGGGCCTTTGATGGTTTTTGCTTATGCAAACCTATTTCATATTTGAGTTGCAGTTTTCGAGATAGTGGAAAGAACCTCTCCAAAAAGACTTCTTTTAATTCTTTCCGGCAAGTGATGGAATCATGTGGCAACTCATTAATCCACTTCATTGCCTCTCCACATAGATATAATGGAAATATACATAGGTGGATGGCTTCTTGACTCACCCTGGGAATCTCCGATGACTTGCATGTGGCAATAAATTTCATCAAGTGTTGATTTGCATTCTCATTAGCTTCTCCATTGTATAAGACCTTCAAAATTATCATTTTTAGCATAGTGCTTGTGATAGTGAACTTTACCCCCTGAGAAAATGGAGGAAGTACTATAGCACAAGTAGCACCTATACCATCAGCATCATCATCATATACTAAATTCATAGGCCTCTAATCGTGGCCTTATAGTGTTGGCTGATATGGAGGAGGGAGTATAACACCCTCATCTAATATATTTTTGCCATTGTTATCCCGGGGTAGATTTTCACACAAATCTCTTACTCTTTGTGCCCGCAATCTTGTGCGTTCATCTTCCCAATAGATCTTTTTAGATTAGGGTCGTAGGAATCAATGATGCACCCTTACTCTAGGTGATTGGCATACTCTACATGTTCTCTACAAAAAAACAAACAACAACAAAAAGTAAAATCAGAAAATAAAACTACAACTGAAAATAGAAAACTAGTAGATTATTTCAAAGTCGTATTTCCTGGCAACAGTGCCATTATTTATAACGTTCAAACATACTTCCTTATAGAAATATGAATGATTGTTAGAAGTTTATTTATCCAACTAAGAGTTGGGATCTCTCCACAGGGAATAGGTTGAAACAACTCCACTAGCTATTCTATTTCAATCATTGGTTCTACTCACATAAAACAAACAAATACGGAAAGGTAAATATGGTGATTTTAAACTAAGGAAGGTAATTAACTACAAATTCTAACAAGTTATGGTTTGGACAATATGTTAAATGGGACTAGGGTTGCGGTCCCTATAATGTATAACTCAATAAGCATATAACATTGGTAATATTATTTATTGTGTTGCATGTAAAACTCAACAAGATAGGTAATATCTAGCTCACCTCTCGGTCCTTCCTAGAAATTTTTCATTCGTCACCTCTCAATCTCAGAATGTGTGCATATTAACCCTTGCTCATTGGTATCAAATTTATTCTCTCCTCTCGAGCTCAAGTGTTTTAGATACAAGCTAATCCCTACGCCTAAGTATACCATCCCCTCTCGGACTCAAGTGACTCAAACCTAGGTTGATTGCTTCTATCTACCATTATAAATTCCTTTTACTAATCATTAATTTTCTCTCAGATAACAATACGAGAAAGTTCTTAATGCGTCGACTAATCAACATAGACTTTTAAATGAAAGAAATTAAAATACACGTGTAACAAATCCTAAAGAAAACTTTATTTTTGCTTACTTCATTATAACGTCATGGTTCCCACAACCCTAGTTGTGGGTTTAAATTATTGAATTTGCAATAATTGAAATATAAATCATGATATAATTCATGTTTAAATTACTTACAAGGAAGAACAAATCAAATGTTGCATCACACGAGGAAACGGGAACCAAAAACTTGATTGAAAGTTCAAACGATAAATAAAATGCGCAACTGCAATTTGTGACCTTTAGCTACTGCCTAAGCATGTTACTGGATGGAAACTTCTAGAAAATTTAATGTTTGATCGTGATTTCCAGCCCCAAAAATCTGGGGATTAATAATGTATTTTATAAAAATCAAACAAGGATTGTATAATAATTAAAACCTAATCCTAAATAATGTAAGAAAACTATCCTAATCACACTAAGAAACCTAAATTTTCTGGACGCCTCATGCTTTTCACGGAATTGACGACGATCCATGGTCAGTTTCATGATCAACTTATCCTCTTTGGAACTGCCCATGATGTACGATGCCTTCCTCCTCACTAATTGATCTGAAACTATCCATGATGCCTTCATCTTCACGGACACCTTCACAAATAGTGAAGAAGTCCATGAGTCATGGAAGGTATAGTAAAGGTTTTCTTTGTGTTTGAAGACTGTCCAGTGTTGTATGTTGTAATGACCCGAATATTTTTGAACTTCTTAATGGTTGGTATTGTATGGTGTTGGAATGTTCATGGTTTAATTTTGGTAGCCATGGGTTGAGTTTAAGTGGACGAATGCAAAATAGACCATTTGGTGGTCTAGAGAGGTCGTTTGAGCAGTGTACTTTGAGGAGTCATAACTTTTTGTCACGACCCGGATAGGGGGCCTAGATATGATATGGTGAAAGAGGACCCGAAGGGCCTCGATCAAGTCATCATAGCATCATTACACTCATCATCGATTTGGAAATGCGGACCCTAAACACATAGCACATAGATTCTAGGGATTTAGAGACTTGGGACTCAAGCTATGGGGACAATACGGGGAAGGGATAGGCATGCTTGCATATAGAACATAGTCATTCATCATACTCAACATTTCAAATCATTATAATAACATGATAACATGATCATGAATCAAGTAGAAATAGCATCATATTACATAGCCAAATATCCAACATACAAGTCAAACGTACAAGAGTAAGATTTGTC
>JBCEWC010018114.1:0-12133 GCA_038996855.1 Solanum aculeatissimum
AATTATTCAAAGTTGTTTTAAAATAAAGCTCAATATTCAATTCGTATTGTGGAAGGTAAAAATTGGGTGTCAACAACATGTAGAAATACAAATCATGGAGTTAGTTAGAGTTGGTTAATTCTGTTAAATGACAACTAAGCGTAGTTAGTTAGGATTCTGTTAAATGACAGTTAAGCATAGTTAGTTAGGAGTTGGTTATTCACCATCCAATTAAACAGTGACAAGTGTACAAAGGGCATGACATACATGAAGAACAGTCTGCCTATATGTATGACCCATTGTCTACTACCTTGATGTAACTTTGAGTGATAATAAAAAAAATCTCAACCTTTCTTCTTTCTCTTCAAAAACCTCATCAATGGTGACTTAGACATGATTTTAACATGGTATCAGAGCTCTGATTTTGTGCGATCCAAGGTTGATGAGCTTCTTTCCTTCCTTCTAAATTGAATCTATTTTCTGTGTTTACCTTGAAGTTTCACCAACTGCAATGTCGAATACTACACCAGTTCAAAACACAGGATCTTCTCGAGCAATTCCACAACTGGATTGCAATGATCCTTTGTACCTACAACACTCAGATTCTCCAGCAACTGCCCTTGTGCCTCAATTGTTAACTGAAACTGAAAATTATTCAGAATGGAGTATATCTATGTTGATGTCACTATTAATGAAGAATAAGGTTGGATTCATTGATGGTTCATGTAAAAGGGATGCCTACCTGTAGGATAGTTTTAGGCTACATCAGTGGGATAGATGTAATGCAATTGTTCAGTCGTGGATTATGAGTTTTGTAACTCAGGAGTTACGTAAAGGGATTGTGTACTTTGAAAGTGCTCAGAAGGTTTGGGAAACATTTAAAGAGAGATTTGACAAAGTGAATGCGACTAAGATCTTTCAATTGCACAAGAAGATCTGTATGATTGATCAAGGAATTCAAAGCATTTCTGTTTATTTCTCCAAATTGAATGATCTGTGGGCTGAATTTGAGTCATTAGTGCCTTTTCCTGGTTGTGATTGTGCTAGATTTAGAAGTTTCACTGCCTTTATGCATCCATAGAAGTTCATGACTTTTTTTATAGGCCTAAATGAGATATACACTCCACAAAGGAGCCAAATCCTCATGATGATACCTACACCTACCCTGGATCAAGCATACTTTATGTTGATTCAGGATAAAGTTCAGAGAAGTAGTAATGAAGGAGTGAACCAAGGAGGAATATTAGGAGCAACACCTGCACCTATGGAAGGAGTGCTTGCTCCAACTATCATTGCAAATGCATCAAATATAAGGTTCAGAAGAAGCACAAATTCAGATATAAAATGTGACTACTGCAAAATGAGAGGTCATACTAGGGATAAGTGCTATAAGCTCATTGGATATCCTCCAGGTTTTAAGTTCAACAATAACAGAAGGAAGGGACTTATTGATCAGTTATAAGCTCACAATGCAATAGACAGAGAGGAATAATTAAGAAGGTTGGAGGTATAGTTCCTATCATTCAAGGTCTTAGCAATACACAATACCTGGAACTCATGCAAATGTTGGACAAGGCTAGGCTAAGTGCTAAAGGCAAAGAGCTGGATAATTCACCAGTTGATGTAGCAAACATGACAGGTAAATCTACTACTAACTCAGATTGTTGGATTATTAATATTGGAGCCTCAAACCACATGACTTCATCCTTGAATCTTCTTACAAATCCTATCACATCATCCAAACCTAACTATGTCCACCTTCCAAATGGAAATGCATGCGGAATCACACATACAAGATCTTGTCATCTGTCCTCTCTTGATACTCTTAAAAATGTACTTTATGTTCCTCAATTCAAATTCAACTTGCTATCAGTATCTAGATACACAAGAGAACTTAATAGTTCAGTGCACTTTAATCCTGATTTCTACATATTTCAGGACCTCTCCATTGGCAAGGTGAAGGGGATTGGTAGATATGAGGGTGGTCTATACATTCTCAATCCTTCATCATCTACTACTGGTTCTTCTCCTAAGTGCATGACCACTGAAGCTACTGCATCCACCTCTTCAACTCAGCTATGGCATCTAAGATTGGGATATACTCCCACAGCTGTTTTACTTAAAATTCCAGCAATAAGAAATCACTTATTAGATACAACTCATTACAATTTCCATGTTTGTCCATAGCTAAACAAACAAGACTTTCATTTCATACTAGTACATCACAAACTCTTGGTGTATTTGATCTTGTCCATGTTGATGTATGGGGCCCTATAGGGTCACCACTTATAATGAATTTAAATATTTTTTGACTCTTGTTGATGATTTTTCCAAGATGACTTGGACATTCTTAATCAGACTTAAAAGTGATGTGTTTGTTGTGCTAAAAGACTTCATTCTCCTCATAGAAAATCAATTCTCAACCACTGTTAAAGTTTTAAGATCTGACAATGGCCATGAATTTTTTATCAATATGTGCACAATTTTTTTCAAATCCAAAGGTATCATTCATCAAAGCAGTTGTGTTCACACTCCACAACAAAATGAAGTTGTGGAAATAAAACACAGACATCTCCTGGAAGTTGCAAAAGCTCTTAGATTCCAAGACAATATTCCTCTTAAGTTTTGGGGTGATTGTATCCTTGCAACAACTTTATCATTAATAGGTTGCCTAGTCCTGCACTAAATGGCCATTCACCTTATGAGCTCTTCCATAGTGTAGCCCCCTCCCTTTCTCATCTTAGAATCCTTGGTTGTCTTTGTTATGCTACTCATCCGTCTTTCATGATAAGTTTTCATCTAAAGTTATTCCTGGTATCTTTATGGGCTATTCTGACACACAAAAAGGGTATAAAATCTATGACATTGCTGCAAACAAGTTCTTAGTGAGCAGAGATGTTGTGTTCCATGAGGATATATTTTCATTCAATCATCCCAAGTCCAAATTTTTACCCCCTTCTACATTTTTACCTCCTCCTTCTTCAATTTTTTCTCCTCCCCTCCAATTTATACCTTCACTTGATCCTTTATCACATGGCCCAGACTTACCACTTATTAGTCCTCCATTTTTTCCTAGTGATCACACTTCACCTCCTATTCCTCCTAGAAAATCCACAAGACTTTCAAAACCTCCTATCTGGCTGACTGATTATATTCATTCTCCTTTACCCTCCACTGTTATTCCTTTTATTTCCAAATGCTCCACTTACCCTATTCAATCACACCTTTCTTATTCTCATCTTTCTCCATCTTTTTAAGCCTTCCTTGCATCTTTTTTCATCCTTTCCTGAACCTACTTCTTATTCTCAATCTATTCAAGATCCTAGATGGATTCAAGCCATGAACCATGAACTTGAGGCTTTGGAACAAAATCACACTTGGAAAGTGGTAGACTTGCCTCTTGGCAAGGTTCCAATTGGTTCTAAATGGGTATACAAGGTAAAGTATAATGTTGATGGTACTGGTAAAAGGTTTAGGTCCATATTAGTGGCTAAAGGTTACACTCAACAAGAAGGTATTGACTTCTATGAGACTTTTTCTTTAGTGGCTAAGATGACTACAGTTAGACAGTGATTGCTCTTGCTGCTCTCAAGCACTGGTCCATCTTCCATATGGATGTCCATAATGCATTCTTTAATGGTGATCTGTATGAAGAGGTTTACATGTCTTTGCCACAAGGTTTTGATAGTCGGGGGAGTCTAAAGTTTGTAGGCTACTCAAATTCTTCTATGGTCTCAAACAAGCTTCTAGACAATGAAATTTGAAGCTTACACAGGCCCTAACTAGATCTGGCTTCACTCAAAGCAAACATGATTATTCCCCTTTTTACTAAATCCACTAATGGTAAACTGGTACTGATTCTTGTATATGTAGATGATCTACTTATAACAGAAAATGATGCACAGGAAATCAATACAGCCAAACAGGATCTGCATAGGAACTTTAAAATGAAAGATCTAGGTGAATTGAGATACTTCTTGGGGAATTGGAATTACTAAATCAAGTGCGGGGATTCTTATGTCACAAAGGAAATATGCACTGGAAATGATTTTAGAGACTGGACTGAGTGGTTGTAAGCCAAAATGGACACCAATGGAACAGAACCTCAAACTAACTAGTAGGGAATATGATCTGGATTTTTTCACTGACTTGAATGATGAACCTTTGCCAGATAGAGGAGTCTACCAAAGGCTTGTGGGAAAGCTTCTGTATCTCATAATTACAAGGCCTGATATATGTTATGCAGTTCAATCCTTAAATCAATTCATGCATGCACCAAAGAAATCTCATTATGAAGTTGCTTTGCATGTAGTAAAGTATAACAAGAATCAACCAGGACTTGGTATCTTGATGTCCACCAAGGGAGATAAAAAGGTTGAGGCCTACTGTAATTCAGATTGAGCTTCATGTCCTATGACCAGAAAATTTGTATTTGGTTTTTGCATCAAATTGGGAACATCACTTATTTCTTGGAAGGTCAAGAAGCAAAGTACCATTTCAAGGAGTTCTGCTGAAGCAGAATATAGATGCATGGCACAAACAGTTGCAAAAATGACCTGGGTGAAGGGTCTACTACAAGAATTACAAGCTCAGATACACCTACTTATGGAGTTATATTGTGGCAATAAGGTAGCCCTACAAATAGCAGTCAATCCCATGTATCATGAAAGAACAAAACACATAGAGATTGATTGCCATTTTATCAGAGAAAAGTTACAAGAAGGACTGATCAAAACCTACTACATTGCAAGTAAAGAACAACCAACTGATATATTTATCAAAGCTCTTGGACATCAATTGCATAGGACATTGCTAACCAAGTTAGGAATGAAAAACATTTTTCATTCTCAACTTGAGGGGGAGTGTAGAAATACAAATCAGGGAGTTAGTTAGAGTTGGTTAATTCTGTTAAATGACAGCTAAGCATAGTTAGTTAGGATTCTGTTAAATGACAGCTAAGCATAGTTAGTTAGGAGTTGGTTATTCACCAGCCAATTAAACAGTGACAAGTGTACAGAGGGCATGGCATACATGAAGAGTAGTTTGCCTATATGTATGACCCATTGTCTACTACCTTGATGTAACTTTGAGTGATAATAAAAAAATCTTTGAACCTTTCTTCTTTCTCTTCAAATAGCTCATCAATGGTGACTTAGGCATGGTTTTAACAGTATAAAATATATTAATATAATTTATCGGTTTGATTTGGTTATTTGTTCGATTTTTGCGAACAAATTCAAACCAAATGCTATCGATTTTTGAAAAACTAAAACCAAATCCAAATAGATTGATTTATTTAATTGGTTTGGTTCGATTCTTCAGTTTGAATCGGTTTTTATCCAAATCATAAACACCCTTAGCTCTTTAACATAACATTTTTTTTAAAAAAAAAAACTCTCTTTTTAAATTCTAACTTCAGTACGAATGTGTTACTCTACTATAACTGTTGTTATGATAGATGTTAGGAAGACCTAGCTGATTTTGGGCAACGCAAATATGATTATATATGGTCCTTTTGGCTATTGAGTTTTTTAATATATTTTTGTCGATGATACGAGAACAATACTTACTTTTTGTGTTTTATAAATTGACAAATAATATGAAACGAAAAATTTAAATTTTATTATTATGACCAAATTCACATGCAAGAAGAAGCTTCCAAGATTGATATCGCAAGAAAGCATTATATTGAGTAATTAAATTCATAATTGGAAAACTATAGAAATAGTAATGTACCTAATCCCCATGTGAAGTTAGCTTTAAACAAACTTCATCTCAAATATATATATATTTTCAACAGCCCTACAGTCACGGGAATCCTTAATTTCTCATTTAATTTACTTCACTCACATGTAATGCCCCTAATTTGAACACGGGAAAGGGTAAAATGAGCAAGAATGTCTTTTGTTTATAGTTTAGTCTAAAATTATTCTTTTTGTTAATATTTTGATTCAAAAATATTTTTGTTGTTGATAGTTTGGTCCAGAAATATCCTTATTGTTACTAGATGAGTCAAAAATGTCCTCTTTTTTTAATAAATATATTATTTTTTGTTAAACATATTGTGTTCCTAATAAAAATATTGTTGTTGAATAACCCTTTTCTTGTTTTGTTTCTTTTAAAATCACTTTAACTAATAAAAAAGTAAGATTTTTTTTCTTAATCTCATTTTATCAATTAAAATAGAACATCGTAGCCCTTGTAACAAGTAATATATTTCATAAATATAAGATCATGGTAAACTCAACATTAATTTTTATTGAGATAACAATAAAAATAGTAATTATAATAAAACAAGAAATATTTTTATTTTTAAATTCTTCTTAAATTGAATTAGGATACATATTTGCTAGTAAAAAAATATTATTAGAAAAATAATGTGTTCAAAAAGAACATAAATATAAACTTATTTTTAAAATAAAAACATTTTAGACGAGACTATAAACGATTGCCATTTTTATTTATTTCATATAGTTTAATAGCATTTTTTTTACCTTTTTCCCTTTTGAATATAATGTCATTCCCAATACTTACTAACCAACCTCAAATCATGTATAGTATTTTTGTTATCTCCCCCAAGATTATTTTTTTAATATATAATTTTGAAGATTTAAGTCCTTGGATTTTAAATGTTATATCCACAGATTGATTGAGATTTTTATGGTAATTAATTGGAAGACTTCAATAAAGGGGTGGTTAAGATGCCCTTTTGTCTTTTTCCTATAAATATATATACCCTAAAGTTGATTAAATGTTGGGACCACTGGATGAGATGACTTAATTTTGAGATCAATATAAACTACTAGTATCCTTAAGTTTTTGAGAAATTATATTCATGGTACATTTGGTATCATGATAGAAATAAATCAAGCAAGCAATTAAAAATTTGATTAACGTAGGACGAAAAAGACAATTATAGAAATTAAAAGTTAGATAGTTGTGTAGTCGAGATTTGAAGTTTTTGAGTTTTGCACTCTAGTTACTTCTAAATGAATAATTTTATATATTTGATAAAATTTCTTATGAAAAATATAATATTCTGACGAAAATTACAGAGTTCGATTTACATACACATTAGTGTTTATTTTTTGATGTTCTCATGCAATTCAATTCAAAGCCTAACAAAACAAAAACATCACGTTGCCATGTGAAACTAATTAAAGCCTAAGACTTTGAATGGAAAATGTGGCTAACTCAATTAGAAAGTTTTGGAGAACAACTCCTTTTCTTTGTAACAAATCCTAGCATTAGTTCATACATAAAATTAAAGGTTGTCAAATTAAAGCAGCCCAATTAATTTGTCTCTTAATGATCACACTAATCTTGAAACATGAAACAATATATTGTACCTTGGACTCACATAAACAATTTTAATTTAGGAATTAATTAAATATAATATCGTACATGAATTTATAATAATTATTAAAAAAAAAAAAAAGAGATCTCTACACAGGTGGTGATTTTGATCAACTGCAACACCCACAGGCTTATATATATAATATATATTTTATTTATTGATTTTTCTTGACCAACCTTTTAACATGTGTTTGTTATATGATGCCTAACAAAACACCATTTTATTTCTCCAAATCAACTGAATATTCGCTCACTTTATTTACATGTATATATAATTATTAATTAATACTAAGAGTATTATTTGGTGGTTTCAAAGAATATATTAACATTTGATGTTTATATCAAATCAATATATGACAGGTGTTTTTATTTAACAATGGTTAAATTGATGTATATTCTTACGATAATTTTGAACCGCTAAAATTAAGTTATCTGATTTGATGATAATGCGAGTGTATTTGGTGTGAAATGTTTTTCAATTTTCTCATGTTTAATTGGTCAATATTTTCTCGAAGAAAACAAACTCCTTAAAAATGAGAATTCCTTAATCACAGTAGTAAAAAATAAGTTACATAAATAATATGAAAAGTTTGTTATCTCTTTCTAATCTACCCAAAACCCCTACCACCATCTCTCTCGTGATTACATATAAATGTTCTAAACATAAATTTTTTTCGTTTACTTATCGAACACTAAAAAATAAAAATTACTTATTTTTCAAAAGATCATGAAAAATATTTTTCTTCGTACCAAACACACCCAACATAGATCTAGAGTATAAGGGGTTATCGAAACTTAATAATGTTGTTCAAATTCTATATATTATATATTAAACTATTTGTTAAATCTCTATAAATATATAAGAGTGAATCTATTTATTACTATACATTAACTTCCGACTTTAATAGAAACTTATAAACTTCAAATTCTGAACAGAAATAAGTTTTTAACAAACATAGTTTAGTTCAAAAAAAGGAGGCGAAAAAAGCGGCCACTCCATGTGCTCTTCTCCTCTTTATATTTCAAGATTCTAACCCTCCACCACTCCTTCACCAAAACTCCAATAATAATATTTTCTTTTATTCTCTCTGAAAATCTCCAAATGGGAAATTGCATGAGAAGTAGTAGAGCTCATGTTGCAGTTCATGATGATGAAGACAAAATTGTTGAGGAATTAGCACAAAAGGCAAAGGAAGAAAGCACTATTATTAATAAGAGAAGAAAGAGTGTTAGATTTAAAGTGGTAGATAATGATGATGAAGAGAAAAAGGAAGAAGAGAGCAAAGAAATGATGAAGAAAAAAGGGCATGTGGTGAGGATTAGAGTAGTGGTGACACAAGAAGAATTGAAGCAAATCTTGAATGGGAAATTGGATTTTTCATCAAAAGATGAATTTTTAAGAAAAATAAAGTCAGCAAGTAGAAGTAGCATCAGCAACAACAGATATTTATGTGAAGATGGATCAAAATTTTCTAATGGAAAAATGAGTTTTAGTAGTAATAGCAGCAGCACAAGTTGGAGGCCTGTTCTTGAGAGCATTCCAGAGGACTGTTAATAATGTTCGGTACCAGCATGGGTTCTGGTGCGATGGTTGGATCTTTTATTTTTAATCAAGGTTACAGGTTCGAGCCTTGAAAATGAAAGAAAATCTTATTGAAAGTGTTGCACACATAAATAGGCCCTTGCGATGCAGGAATTCAAATTAGTAAGATTCTAATTGTGTATCGGACAGCGAGTGGAAACCAAAAAAATATTAATAATGTTCATTGTATCATAGGAATGTTATGCTGGCTCTTTCTTCCTTTTTATCTTGTTACAGCAACAATTTTAGACGTTGTTATACTGCAGTCTAGGGTTAGTTTTTTTTTTGTGTGTGTATGTATTATGTGATGGGGATTGGGGGTGGAGGGGAGAGAGGGTTTCTTGATATATCTAGAATTTGGTCAATCACATTTATTAGAAGTCGATAATAGAGTGGTACTTTTATCAGTAAAGAGAGCATTTGTTGATGTACCCCATAGTTAGTCAGAAATCAGAATCATTTTGTTTTTTTTCATGTATTGCGTTTAAAGGACTCAATATTTTTGGTTTGATTCATAGATACTGAGTACATATGTTTTAAAAAAAAATTAAAAAATGCTTGCGTGTGTATATATTGATTATATTCATTGTGTATAATATAAATCCTGATTTTCCTTTTATTTATTCAATAATAAAATGGACCTTATATTTGGAAACAAAATTTTTGTATTGTGTGTAGCAGAGAGCTTTCCTTGTGCTTGGTGGTATCTTGGAAAGCTCTTCCATGTAGGGAATAATTATTAAATCAAAATCTGACAGATAAGAAAGAAATTAAACAAAAATACAATATTTGTTGAATTGCCTCTCTATAAAATGTTTACCATTAATTATAGCATTTAGTGGAAGAAACAATGGAAAGATTAAATTAAGAAAATTCCATTTGTTGGTCAAAGACGAAATATTTGTGAATGTTCCCGAGTTGAAGTGTTTGGCAAGACAAAATTAACTTGATCAGTCATCCCATGGCCATGTCGGCCGGTGGCCAGCCTCCCGATGGGGCTGGTCAGCCTGTGAAGTCGTATGCAAGTTTACTACAACCATCCCAATTGAAATCAAAACTCATCCCGTTGAAGCCAATCACGTATTTGTATGGAGAACCCATTATCCAATGGGAACAGGTTAAAGTTGAGAAAATGGTTATAAACGAAAATCTACAATATGCAGTTATTGGGAATTTTTCGTATGGATGGCTGAAAATTCAAGATATTAGGAAATTGATTCCTAAGCAGTGTGAATTAAAAGGTGACTGCAAGATCGAATTATTAAGCAACAAACATTACTTGAAGATTATGTGCACCTCTTGTTGAACCCTGCGTTTTACATTATGCAAAGGAGTAGATCATATCCTATGCGTACTCTCAAATGGGATCCTTTATTTAACCCTGAGGAGGAAACCTCAACAACTGTTGCTTGGATCTTCTTCCCCTCGCTCCCTCCGAAATTCTTTGGGAGGAGACAATTTTTTCTCTGGTTGTTGTCGTGGGGAAGCCACTACAGGTTGATTTGGCAACCAAAAATGGATACGGATTAAATATGATTACCTCCAAAAGTATTGTACGACGTGCATGATTCAAGGGCATGATAAGGATCAATGCTATGTGAAGCATTCAGAGTTGTTCAAGGAGTCGAAGCCAAAGGGGCTAGCTAAGCAGCAAAAGGAGGAGAAACACACTGGAGAGGAAAAACCAACACAGACTGCCACCAATAAGGAGAGGGAGAACAAAATTGATTAAGAATTTGTGGAACAAAAGAGAAAGGTTGGGGGACGGAATCAACCACCTCCAAAGAAATGGGAAGTTTTGAAAACTAAGAACAAATTTGATTCGCTTGGTACAGAGGTAGTGGGAACTAGCACTACCAAATAGACAGATAAAGAAGAGAGGATGAATGACCAATCGACTAAATAGTCAATTGAAGAGCCTTTGAAGGAGGACCAAGTTAAGAATGGATCATTTGGGAAAGGTAAGGGTATTATCTTGGGAACGCCCGAGGATAAGATTGAAAAGGTCATCATAGATGATCAAACAGGGGACAATGTCAAAGATGCAAATGAAGTTCCTAAAGAAATGGAGGTCCAAGTGGGGGAGCAAACTGAAGACCAACCTGTCATTAGCAGGGAGGGCGTAATAGAAGTTGATACAGTGGATGACAAGTCGGATAAGGATTCAGGTGATACAGTGGATGGTGAGGAGAGGTTACCTAACATAGTTGGTATAGATGATGGGGAGGGGATGGATTACAATATTATGCACATCAGTAAGGTTGGTGATCTATCCTCGAGACACACAAATAGTCTTAAGGCCAAGAGGGGCAGAACAATGATACCTTTACAGGTGAAAACAAGGAGCAATAAGTGTAGAGCCATTAGTTGTGATCAATGATGGGTAAAGCAATATTTTAAAATATTAGGTTTGTCAATACTCAAAACACTTTTAGAAGATTGATAGATCTAAATAGAAGATATCATTACTCATTCATAACTTTAATGAAACCTTTTCGGGATCTGACAGAACTAGACAATTACAAAAGAAAGTTAGGTTTTGATAAGGTAATGATAAACTACTTAGGGAAGATTTGGATCTTCTCGAGAGATGACTGGATTGAGGCAGTGATGATTGACTCTCCACAACACATTACAATAAAGTTCTGTAAATACAATAAGTTTTTTCTTTATTTCAGTTGTGTATGCAAGATGTGATGCTCTAGAAAGGTTGAAATTATGGGAAGATCTTGAAAGTGTAGATGTGCAAGGTTGCCCATGGATGGTGAGGGGTCATTTAAATTTCATCCTCAACGAAGAAGAAAAATTGGGAGGCCTAGAATTTACTCAAGCTAAGGCAATTGACTTATTTCGCTGCATAAATTCTTGTTCATTAACTGAGATTAAATTTTCAGGAAGCAAGTATACATGGTGGAATGAGTGTATCAATGAGGATTGCATTTTTAAAAGACTTGATAGAATTTTGGTGAATGAGGAGTTTTCTGATATTTTCCCCAACTCAGAATGCCTACACTTTTTCAGAGAGGGATCAAACCATGCGCCTATCCATGTCACATGCCAAACAAGAGAGCAGAACATTGTTAAACCATTCAGGTTTCTCAATTTCTGGTGTAAGCATAAGAATTTTAAGGAAGTTGTTTGTTAGAATAGGAATAGGTAAATACAATCCTGCTTAGAATAGGAATAGGAATAACAATAATATATAGAATCCTATTT
>JBCEWC010018115.1:0-12132 GCA_038996855.1 Solanum aculeatissimum
TATTGTATTTGTTATTGTCATCATAATATTATTTGGCTAAATTCGACTTTTCCCGAGTTCCGATCCTAACAGTTATAAGTTGCAATGTTATTGAAATTACTAACGTGATCGTGTAAATTGGGTGAAGATTAGTTTAAATTGATATTAGAATATGAAACCTTATGGTAAATAAACTTTGGGATTTTTATAAAATTGACTAGATTTATAGGATTTTGGTAGAAAGGTGATTTTTTTGGGCATGCATACTAGCAAGACTATTTATATAAATAAATGATAAGCTCGATGCATAATTTCGGGCGATCTGTAGATATATTTTCGGATTACAAAATTATACTTGATAAACTTAAAGCATATTTTGGTTGGCCTGTAGACTCACCTTTTCGGGTTACTATACTTATATTTGATAAGCTCAACACTATTTCAGGTAGCTCGTAGTTACCTATGGGTTTCTAATATATTGTTAATGAGCTTAAGGTGATTTCGGGAAGCCCGTATCTACTTTTTTGGGTTTTTACTACTTACCATCCTCTATATTAAATGACACTTTTGTGCATTGTGAAGAAGTTAGTATGGATATATTTTGTGGCAGTTGACTTTATTATTATGGATTATTGGTGTTTTCCCCATGCCCTATTACCTAATACTTGTAATTTTTTTCCTGTGTTTATTTCTGTTAGTATATTATCATGCTATTTATCTTATGTATTATTTTTCTAAGCTCGATCGGCCTATGATGCCTTCTAGGTACCTCGTATTTTTGGTACTCATGTTGCACTTCTGCATTATTTTGATACAGATCCCAATCTAATCTACCCTCAACGCACGTCCAATCATTCATAGCGGTGCCATTTTCAGATAGTGGTGAGCTCCCGACATCCCGAGGCTGCTGTTTTTTCGTCCTTATTTTTAAATTGTATTTTGTATTTGGACAGTTAGACCTCTGCATTGTATATTTATATTTATCATCTTTTGTCCTTAGTAGCTCCTAAGATGGTGATACTAGGGTCGGGTAATTGGTCTAGCGTCAGTTTATCATTATGGTTACTTACGGTACTTGGTGTATTTTTGTATCGCATTACACATCTATACTTTAACACGTACTCATCAACTTTTGATGGCCTGTATGTGTCGACTACAGTAAGGGACCAAGTCTCTTATCATAGAAACTAAGTAAGAACAATAAATAAATAACATCAGTGTTTTACATGGAAAACTTCCTTGCTCAAAGGAGTAAAAATCGTAACCTGTCCACAAGATTTCAACAAGGTTCCATTAACTTCAAGGAGCAATAACGATTACATACTCTTGCAATCTAAAAGACTAACCTCTTAATCCCTTTTTCCCCTTACAAAGATAATAAAAACCCTCTTCAACTAAGCAATAACTTTGTTGCCCACTAAACTAATCTACTCAAATCAGTCTAGACTTCAAGATTCCATCCCAGCTAACTCTAGCTATAAATTAAGCAGGAGAGAAAAGATTCAAACTTTTACCAAGTTCCTTTATAGACCAGGACTTGATTCATATTGAAATGAGTAGAGAAATAAACTGAAAAAACATAACAAAATCATTGAAAACTCAAAAGCCATTGTTATTCTTCAGTTGTATTTCTTGAGAGTTATTTTCAACCTTATTCTTCGTGAAAGAGATGATATGCAAAAGGTTAAGTTTTCCAATATATGTTGGGACATAATATAAGACATCCACCTTTATTTGGACCAGCTTTACTTGGAACAGTTCTATTGGTCAATGGGCTTACCATACCGTAATACCCGAGCACCTACAAAAATTTATTATTGGAACGTACTATTCTAGATGTCACTTTAAGTTACACTAAGCTAATACTAATGCCAACTCTAGAATGAGATCAGGTTCTATCCTAGAGTTTGTCAAATCATCAAAACTTCATATTAACATTTTCTCCCTTTTTGATGGACAGTGGGATACCTACCACGAGGTCCCACCACGGTTTGTGGTGGGGACCTGTCCAATTTTTTGGAGCCTTTCAATTTTAGGCCTTAGGTTTTCGACATCTGACTTGACTTACGGGGCCTTATACCTGTTGGCTCATATAAATGGACCTAACATGACATTTTCAAACTTTCTGAACTTTACTCTACAAGCCATTCCAAAATCAACTATCCGACTTCTGAGGTGTTACATAAACTCCTAGGACAGGAAGAGGAATCTATTGTAAAAAAGAAGGCAGGATATTTTATGGAGCAGTAGATGACAATTTGAGGGATAAGAAGGAAGAAACAACCACCTAGAATTTGTGTCTAGGATTGGTGTCATCTAGTCAGGGGCGACTCAAGCATATTAGTGGCCTAAGGCGAAAATCGAATGGAGGGCCTTAAATTTTAAAAAATAAATTAATATATTTTCTTACAAATTTTATTCTTCTATCTCTTTGAAATGCAAAATTGTTTAAAAATAATTATAATTGATTTCATTCTGTAATTCTTTTGAATTGATCATATAATCATACTCCAGATGTACCAAACTTATTCTAATAATTCTTTCTTTTTATATAAAGTAAATAATTTTTATTGTTAATAGTAAGTACTTGGTAATTTTCTAAAAAAATCTATAACCTATTATTATTAAAATAAAAATTGAGGCCCCTCAAATTTGAGGCTTAAGACGCTTGCCTTTTTTCTAACACTATCGAACCACCCCTGCATCTAGTCTATAGTAGAGTTACTCTAGAGTTGTAGTAATCCCTAAGATTGATTAAGGTGTGCGAAGTGAGGCTTGTAACAAGAAGAGAGTTTATCTTCTCGAAGAGTTGTTAGAACAATTAGAGTCAATTGTTAAGTGATGTACTAGAGTTAGTCCCTTAGATTATAGAGTTGTAATCTAAAACAGTTTGTTGATGTTTAGTGAAAATTGTTGAAATCCTACGTAGGTTGTGGGTTTTACTCTATTGAGAAAGGAAGTATTCCACAGTAAATCTCCTATAATTTACCTTGTTGTCTGGTTCCTTAAGTCAAGCAGTTCGTACTAGTCTCTTTCAATTTGGTTGTGAATTACTGTTCTGTCCTGATTGTGATCCATTTGCTGGTACCTGTCCTCCCAAATTCATGGGTACAGAAGTAAATTGGCCTGGTAAGCCCATCGCCATAGGCGATTGACTAAAAACATTCTGTCCGAAGGCAGGCCAAGGTCCAAATGATGACCCTGCACCTAAATTTGGTAGTCCACCTGGAAACATGAAGCTAGATGGAAGAGTTAGATTTATTTGTTGCTTAAAAGGTAATGCATTTGGCAAAGGCATTGAAAGTTTTGTTGTGGATGACCTTGTTGGGGCGATGGCATACCAATCTTCGGCAGTGTGTATGGAAGCCCATATTCTGGGGCTGCTGATATGTGATTCCATTAGTCCAAACTCCAGTTGACAGTGCTGCTAAGCTAGGGAAATTTTGCATATGAGGGAATGGAGGGACTGATGGAGGCCTAATACTCTGTCCATGTCCTTCGCGAAAGGCGCTTTTATGACTGCCTTGATCCAAAGGAGTAGCAGCAGCTGGGATACACGTGGACTTTGGTCAACTGATGACTTACCATTTTCACGTTGCACATCTGCAGGTGCACCTTTATCATGTTTCCAGTTCTGAGGTCAATTTTTAAGATTCCTTTTGTCCTTTTTCCTGTTTCCTGGTTTCCGGTCATTCGTGACCCTCTCTTTCATTTTTAGCATTCTCCTGTGCAGCCTCCTCATCATCATCTGAAAATTTATCCTCAGTTGGCACTTCATCATTTTCACCAGATGCATCATACCCTTTCGTGTAAAGACTCCATTCAAGATATGATTTGAAAATTCAGGGACGAAAGAGATCAAAGTGCCTGGGTGGACTCCAGGGAGAACTTTCTGGTATCTTACGATGTAGTACGGGTTCTTGACAGGCCCAAAAATCTCATCTACTATACCGAGTGGAGATCTACTTTCTGTTATCCAGAGTAAAGAAACATCATAAAGAGGAGTATGCTTCTCCACCCTTCTACTACAACTTAGGCCCCAATAATCGATGACACAACTCCTGCAGGTTGCATCTGGTGATGTGGTTGTAAGGTTGCAGTCACTTCCGGAAATGGGGGTAGAACGTGAACCTTGTTCTTAGGTCTGATAGGTCCCTTAACACCAGTGTCCTCATCAATGTCATCCCAATCAACCATCTAATTGGGATCAGACGCTAGAACTCGCCTTCTTCCATATTCACCTCCCCTTCTGCTTCATCATTTGAACTACTTTCAACTTCATCGCTGTCATTACTAGAGGCCGAGGAATAGGATGGACTTTCACTTTCAGAATCTGTATCATTATTATTCACTAAACTTCCATTTTTCATTGGCATCTGTATCATAAACAATTCTTTCCTCAGCCTTACTACTGATGGCAACTTTATCACTCTCCTCATTCTTGCTAACTGCTTGTGCCAAAATGCCAATGGCAATGCTGCGATTGCCAACATCAGCTTCAGCAATGACCCTCCATTCTTTTATTCTCTGTCCCACTTATACCAACTCTTTCCATCTCCTCCTCAACTATACTACCCAAGTCCCCCCAAGGGTAACTCAACTTCCACTACTGTTCCTTCCCTTAACCAAACCATTCTCATCAACCCAAATTAAATCCTGATTCATAGTTCTGAACTCAACTTCCCCAGAACCAAGCTCAGCAGCTTCTTGCTTTGTAGGGCTATCCAACATCAAATCTCTGAGGGAATCAAAATCAAGAAACAATTTAGCCAAAGAAAAGAAAATTCGTCGAAATCTAGTAGGCCTAAAGGGTTGTTTTCTTTCTTAAGCAATTGATTTTTTTTTCTTCTTCAACCTCTTTACCTGTTGAGTTGAACAGAAAATCCACCATGTTCAAGGAACAAAAATTGGGTTTTCAAGAACTTTCTCATAGTGCTTCAATTCATTATTTGTTCCTAATTGAGCATAGTGTAGAGATTTTCGTCCCATGGTATTTCCAACTCCATAATAATTGCCATGATCACCATCAATAATGGCAACTCCTGAAAGACCAAAAGGAGATGTGAAGTTCTATGATTCCAAAAAAGGCATAGCAGATGAAGTATTGCTCCTAATTGGAGCTTTCTATGTTGTTTTGAAGGAAATGTGTTTCAGATGGGCTGTTGATATGTAAGCACACTTGGCTTGTCTTCGATTATATTATGCCTGAACATTCAAGATTATTCTTTCTTATGAATCTGCGCTGGTTGTGATGATGGAGATATTTTTTATCAAGGTCTGCCTGAAGTTTGTATTTGCGCTTGACACTTCTAAAAGAGGAAATGCATTTATAGGCACAACAACAGCATAAGAGATTCTACTAAGAGCTAATCTAGGAGGAATGTTTTAATGCTATCATCTGTGTTTGTATTTCATGCTTTTTTTCCCTTTTAAATGTTTTTTAGTGTAAGCTTTGAATCCAAATATGCAGCAAAACATAGAGCTGATTAAATCTTTCTTTGTAGAATTGTTTTAAGTCCCTAAAATTTAAACTAATTCCAGCTTCTTTGTATGGCTTGTGTTTGATGTAACTGTAAACTCTAAAGCTAACCTTCATAACAAGGGATCATTTTGTTTACGTAATGGAAAAATTGGATACTTTTGCTCCAAATCTGGAAAAAGGGGTTGCTATTTGATTATCCTTTGGTCAGCAAGGAAGATAATTTAAATGGATTGTTGTCCTGCCCAACCAACTATCCTGCCTCTGATCACCCCTTTTAGAAATTAACCAAACATTCTACATAAATTCAGCCACCCCTCATTTGCCACACAAACCAAGCATCCACTTAATAAACCAATTGAAAATATTATGTACACGTTCATCTTTACAGACCACATGCACTGGATATGGCAAAACCAAGAGTAAAGCAACACAGTAGCAACTTGAACATTATAAGAGAGGCAACAAGCAGTATGTATCTGTCAATAAAGGTGACAAACTGACGCTGAGAATTTCAAAGTAATTTGAACATAATAAATTCGGACACCCCTCATTTGCCACACAATCCAGGCATCAACTTGAGAACAATAAACCATCTGAAAATATTATGTATAGTTCACCTTTATACACCACAAGCACTGGAGATAGAAAAACCAGCAGTGAAGCAACTTGGTAGCAATTTGAACATTATACGAGAAGCCATAAGCAGTATGTAACTGCCTTTAAGGTGACAAACTACTAATAATGCTACATAATGCTGAGAATTTCACAGTAATGTCTAAGCCTCAAGATGGACAAGGAAAAGAATCTATATTTTCCTACAAAGGACAGAAATTCTGTTGTATAAGGTCTAGTAAGAAGCAAGAACACTTGCATGGGGTGATTAGGATTCAGCCTGGAGTAGTGTGCGCACAAGACACATATCTGTGTATCTCCTTAAGAAGGTCATTTGCCTTCTGTTTGGCTTTAGAGGTCCCGCTTCGGGCAAGATTAGAAATGATTCCATTGTTACCCTCCTCCACCCAGATCTCTTTCAACTTTCTTCGGTTATTATAACACACTGTGTAAAGAATCGTAATGCAGTTTTCCTTGTTGTGATCACTTGTGTCCTCCTTAATGATACTAAGGAGACAAGAGACTGCACCCAGCTCTAACATCTCGTTGATAGCCTTGCGATGACTGGACAGCAGTGCGAGAATAGCTAATATATCTGAGCTTCTTCAGGATCACCTTTATTATTCCTTCAGAAATAGCTTCACGTTTATTTTGATGGACAACAATGAGACTAAAAATTGCTGAAGCAGCATCATTCATGGCCAACACTACTCCCTCATCCAGAAGGTCGATTAAAGGCTTGAGAACACCTGCCTTCACAATAACATACTTGTTTGAATCAAGTGCTGATAAAGTGGAGAGAGCAGCAGCAGAGTTGCTTGTTCTAAGTGTTCCAAACTTCAAAGATTGAACAAGTAAAGGAATGACTACGGGATTTTGGGCTACTAGCTTTTTATTGCTGTCATGTATTGAGATGTTCAGAACTGTTGTGATCAAGTTTTCTCGAAGCTCCGGATGCGTATTCACGTTTCTGGAGAGAGGATTTAGTAATTTCGTGACAGCATCACCGCACACTCCAAAACCAGCCCGTAGAGATGGCTGCTTTTTAATCAGTACTCTTATTTCTTTTGCAGCCTTTCGCTGATTCAGAACATCACTGGATGCCAAGCTATCAAGCAACGAATTTAATTCATCTGCGGGGCTTGCATATGTGCTGTTTCTTTGGTCCTCATCCAGTGAAGGGAGCTGATGAACTACATCCTCCTGAACCTGTAAAATCATTTTGTCTCACTATGTGATTTGGAGTGAAATCATTTACTCCCTCCGTTTCAATTTGTTTGACATATTTTCCTTTTTGGTCCGTTTCAAGAAAGAAGAGCCTTTTCCCTTTAATTCCAACTTTCCACATGGCATATTTAACAACACAAGATTAAAGTGCATTTTGGTACATTTGAGATGTCTTTAATTTAAGACCACAAGATTCAAAAGTCTTCTTTATCTTATTAAACTTCGTGTCAAGTCAAAATAGGCCAAACAAATTGAAACGGAGGGAGTAGGTAAAATAATCTCATTTCTACTGTAGTAACTTTTCTGTGCATACCTTGGGTGGAACATATCCAAGGCCTGCTGCAGATTGGAAAATATTGCCGCCTTCTGTGTGATGGCCGAAAGCCTTCAGGTATGCCTTGCTAAAAATATCGACCGACATTTAAGTATAATTCCTAGTGGAAAAATGCGGAAGATCCTTCATATTCGGAAGGTCTCTTCGGTTAACCCTAACCCCCGAACCAAATGTATTGGATCGAGGGCAAATTATACTGGCATAATAATCGATACCTACAATTGTCAAAAAAAAAAGTCATCTCAGAAACTTCTTGGATCAATTAGCAATGTGTACATAAATAGTTGATTGAAATGTTGAGTGCAAGGGAAAGACAGAAACCTCAACTCACCTGATACAGAATTGATGAGAGAAGGATGTAGATATCCCATTAGAACTGCACTAACAAGATCGATCTCGCTCACCCAAGGTGAGGAAAAACTGCTTGCTCCTGCTGGAACTACAGTAATCACATCGCCTTCTCCATTTTCCTAACATTAAGAAATACATCATTCAAGAGGTTTTGCCATGTACCTTTCTCGAGCATGCTAGGGTTACCTAAATAGTTCAATATTAAGGGGAAGGAGAAGTAAGGAACAATAATATAGGCCATTTGAACAGACCATTTCAGTAGAAGACACATTGGCACCCCCAACTTCCAGTAAGGACTGCAACCTGCCCTCAAATTTGTACTGCAACGAAAAGGGGAAAGATGGCCTTAGTCTAGCACAAATATTTAAGTAATTCGCAATCAAGTCATCTTGCAGGACTTGCCTTATGTAATAGCAAAACAGTAACACAGAGGCTGAATAAAGGCAAAGAAATCAAAACTAGCAGCATTGCTTCTGAATCTCAAGCTGTAAACAACTTTGAACTGCACGAACAAAATAGAGACTAGAATACTAGAAGAACAAAGGAAATGATTACCTCTTTTTCTGGTTTTAGCAGAAAGTAATATCCTTTCAAACAAGACTCTCGAGACTGAGGATCTGCCACTTTCACAGACTCTCCTTCCAGCATCAAGTTTGCCGCATGACTGGGTAACAAAAGCACAGCTAATCTTGTTAGCACATAAAAGATGTTGTACATGGCATTTCAGGCCAGCAAAGCATAATGTGATTTATCTAAATGCAGTACACTTACGAATCGCAGCTTGGGGATCGTTTTGAGGATTGAGTGGATTGAAAGCTTGTCCGAGTGCAGTTTCGACATTGAGGTAGGTCCAACTAACCTTTTTGGGACTGAATTTGAGTTATTGATCATGTTTATGTGGTAATTATAAGATCTAGACTGAAATGTGATCCCGATTGAGCCGAAATATAAGTAAATTGTGATCCAATTGATAAATTGAGATGAAATCTTATGAATTGAGTTAATTTAGGATAATAATGTGATAATATGAGACTTGTGATACTACTTGGATAATTTTGTGGTAATTGATGATTGTTGAAATACTTTCGAGGATTATGTGTATAATTTGGGATGAGCGAGGTATGGTATTGTGTTATGCTAGTATACCCGGGACGAGTGAGGTCCGACATTGTTGGTATACTTGACTATTGATATAACTATGATGATCTGAGACATGTTGAAGGTTTGAGCACTAGTTGTGACATTAGATATGATACTCCATGACTATATGAGGTTCATGTATCGATATTCTTGTTATGATGCCATTATATATATTTATATGCATATCTGGATTGTATCATTGACATGCATTTATCCCACATTGCTTTGTATCATCCCTTGACCCGGGTAGGTGGCAAGGTTGAGATTTTGCGATATTCCTTGATGAAGGGCAGGTGGTCAGGTTGAGGTACTGTGAACCCCTTGACCACAAGCAGGTGGCAAGGTTGAGACATTGTGATATTTCTTGATCACGGACAGGTGGCAGGGTTGTGATACACTTGGTATATGGCCTGATGAGTTCATGCATTGTATTCACATCTTTTATTGTATGGTACCATAGGTTATTAAGGATATCTTGAGTTACCATTATGTATATTTTAATTGTGCACTAACCTTTTTGATGCAGGTGTTAGGATTCTTTGTTATTGCACACTTGTCTGATTTCTCTTCCCAGTCAGTTGGACCTACAGGGTACATTTCAATGTACTCACCCTACTTTGTTTCCTCCCTGCAGATCGAGCACATGGACCCCCACAGGGTAGTTGATTCATTCTGGTTGAGTTATTCTTACTTTGAGTCGTTGTGGATCTTTGAGATTTCCTTATGTTATTTCTATTTCAAAAAGTATATCAGATATTATGAGACAGTCTTGTATTTTCATTTTGAGACAGTTGTATTTACTCTTTTGTACTACTGAAGATGCTCTTGTACTCATGACTCCAGGTTTTGGGGATTTCTTATGATATGTTGTGATAGTTTCCGCATTATTTTATCTTTCTTTAGTCGCAATCCATTTTTGGATCGTGATAGGTAAGTCTCGTCACATACAACGAAGACGCAATATCAATATACAACTACTCTCTAATGAAATTATCACAAAGTCAAAGGATAATGTGTAGATCCACTTACAAAAGCCTAACTAAAGAGGGAGTTGAGAGATTATCAAAGGGAATGGGACTATGGCTGAGGACAAATCATCGTGACGGCAGAAAACTGGAGATCCCAAGACCTAGGTTCAAAGAGATCGAACAAAGTCATTGATGTCGGTTCAACATTTTCAAAATTATTTTATGGTTAACAATGATCAGTAACAAGGATAAGGCATTAGGACCTTTTAATGATTTCTAAATTTAGTACGAGGTATATCAAATAGTGTATTTATGGGATAACATATTCAGAAATCACCTATGTAAGAGTGAGGTGTAAATGGCTTTAAGGAGAATCTACTAAGGCCAGTTCTCTATGCACTGATGAACCAAGAAGTGTTCATGGACGAAATAAGCAAAACAATGAGAACCAAAGATAGTTAAAGGATTAATTATGTGATTTATGTTATCTAGATATACACCAAAGCTCAATGGTTCAAAGATATCAAAATTTACCGATTGACCCCGTATATTCGATATATGTTCACTATAAAAAGTTCAAAGGAAAATCTACTTATCTAAATGCAATTAACCCTTACTTATGAATCATACAATTTTTCCATGCATATGTTTTAAAAAATAGTCATTCTCATTCATGTTGGGGATTGTTGGGTTTTTAAAGGTATGAATAAAAATGAAGGGTTGCGACTTTTTCAAAAGTTGTAACTTTTCTAAAGGATCATGATTTTTTTGAAGGGATATGACTCCTGAAAAGTTGTGACTTTTATGAAAATTTGTGACTTTTCTAAAGGGTCATAACTTTTTCAAAGAGTTGTAACCTTTCTAAAAGGTTGTCTTTTTCAAACGGTTGTACCTTTTCAATAAGGCACAATAAGCATCCTTTGTTAGCTATAATTAGAGATATTTTCTCTCATTTTTTAGCATTGAATTTCTTCCTTCTGCATACATTTTCTTACAAATAAAAGTAGAGTCTTTGTGTGATTTCGTTATAGTGTTTTTTGAGTTCACTGAAGTTATTGAAGTTTGAGATACTGCTACTTCTTTAACAGGTATATTCTTTTATCTTGGGAGGAAATAATCCACAACCTCGGGTACAGTGAGGGGACTAAATTCCTTAAGGACACACAGTGAATTCTATGGACTTGAATATTTTTTTTTCAATCTTGTTTTTATTCTTCCTTACATATTATGTTTTCATTACTAGTTTAATTTTTAATTTTGAAAACTCACTAGAAACTTTGTGTTTATTACTTTTACAAAGTTTGTTGTACAAACAGATTTTGTTCTACAAAAATTTTTGTTCTATAAAGTTCTGTTCTACAATGTTTTATTCTAAGTGGTTTTCTAATATGGAAAATCCAACATATAGCAGGGACACACACCTTCCAAATGCTTCTTCTTCAACATATTTAAACAGCAATAGCTGCTAATGGGGATGCCATCTTTGAGATGTTCCAGCATCCTCAATTCCTCATTGCTTTCTTGTACACTGTCAGTCTGTCACTTGCCACCTGATATCCCATAATCAAGTTAAACAGAAAATACTCAAAACTGAAACTCAGCTAGAATATTTAAACACTAGACCTCAAAACCATGAACAGATTATAAGAGATAGCATTGAGCAGATATTTACTTCTCTTAAAAATAAGTTTTTCTTGCCCACATCAAGACCAATGCTTTGCTACAACATAATGCATGCAAATCATCTTCTGGATGTTGATTTAGGATTAGCTTGAAAAAACTTTATGTTCAAGATAAAGTGCATTTTTCAATTGAAGTATTAGAGCAATTCCATACATTAGATGACAACAAGCTAAAATTCTAGCATGCCATGCACTATTCTATTCCTTCAACTTGAAACAAATAGAAACAGAAAGTTGTCTGGTGGAGGGGGAAGGGAGCCGGGAGGCATGAACATATAAAACATATAATACATCATGACGATTTTCTTCAGTTTTAAACATAATATACACAATGTTGATTATTTTGATAGTGTGATT
>JBCEWC010018116.1:0-12132 GCA_038996855.1 Solanum aculeatissimum
CCCCCCCCCCCCCCCCCCCCCCCCCCCCCCCCCCCCCCCCCCCTCCCCCCCCCCCCCCCCCCCCCCCCCCCCCCCACACACACGTAGAAGAAAGTTAGAACTTGGTACAAATGACTAAAATCTCATTTTCTTTACATGATTATCAATGAAATAAAAAATATTTTATGTTTCAATCCTTACATCTCCGCCAACTGGTAGAGTGATAAGAAATTTTGGTATGTTAAGGGATTCATTATTTTTGAACTCATTGCCTACATTGCATTTGCAAGTAAAAGAGTAATTGAACAAACATTGAATCAAACAGTACTTAAAGGTTCACAAGCAGTTGAATACTTATTTCAGAATAGTTTATTCTACCTAATTGCATCGTGTAATCTCTTAAAAAGCGTTCTAGTGAGTTATTTAAGCTCCATACCTTTTTTCCTTTGAATCAAAAGAGTATGTGTGTGTTTTTATATATATAATCATTGAGTTATGTTTTGCTTCTCAGCAAAAGTTATTGTGTTCCCCACAAGTTTGACTAAGTGAAAATGATGAAAATTATTATCCATTAGGTGCAAATTGTTATATGAAAGTTCTTGGGCTAAATCTTGTCTCTAAGGTAAGAGTTAGAAGGAAGAATTATAGAACATCTCATATATCGAGACACAATGTGGTAAGTTTTTCCTATAGGGAGTATCTTGTTATTTTGAAGTTCTTAGTCTAAGTCTTGTCTCTAAGAAAAGAGTTATAGAGCATCTCATAAGTTAGACATAGTGAAATAGTGTAAACTATTGCCCATGAGACATGTTTTTTTAAACCACTGAGCTAGGTTCTGCCTCTAAGGCAAAAGTTAATGCGTTTTCCATAAATTAGACTTATTTAAAATAGTTTAAAATGTTGCTCATAAGGTGTAACTTGTTCTTTGAAGTTCTTTATCTATGTCGTGCATCTAAGGCAAGTGTTATAGAGAATCTAATAAATCATCACATAATTTAGTAATATCAAGTCTTGCCTTGGGGCTTAACTTGTTGCTTGAAAGTTATTGTACTAATAATTCTTACCTCTAGGGCAATAGTTATAGAGTATCTCATAAATCAAAATAGATTGTGATATTGTCAAGTCTTGCCCATGAGGCTTAATTTGCTGTTTGGAAGTCCTTGGGCTGAGAAGCAAGAGTTATACAGCATATAATAAATAAAGACACAACATAGTAGTGTCAAGTCTTGTCCATGGAGTGTAACTTGTGAAGTTCTTGGTCTAAATCTTACCTCTAAAGCAAGCTTTATAGAGCATCTCACAAGTTAGACATACTGAAATAGTATAAACTATTGCCATAAGTCATATGTGTTTTCAACTCCTGAGCTATGTTCTGCATCTAAGGAAAAAATTATAGAGCATCTCATAAATTAAGACACAAAAAGATAGTATCAACTCTTGCGCATGAGAAGTAACTTGTTGTGGGCCAAGTGTTGCCTCTAAAGCAAGAGATATCTAGTATCTCATGAAATTTAATTCTCTCCCTCTCTCTTTATATATATATAAAATTATCTTGAGCCTTTCCACTTGATTTATGAATCGTTTATTTAAAAGAAGTACAACATGTATAAAATAAATAACTTTTTTTTAGTTCTATAACAAAATTAAAAAAAAAAGATTAGTAAAAAAAAAAGGAAAGAAAAAAAATAGTTGGAAAAGAACAAAACCAAGAAACAAAAAGAAGGAAAAGGAAAAAGGTAAGAAAAAAGAAAAAAAAGATGAAAAATGAGAGAGAAAAAGGGGCAAGAGAGAAAGAAAAAAAAGAAAACATATAATTTTTAGTTCCATTCTAAATTGCTCGACTGGGTGCGGACGTCCGATACGAGTGCAAATTAAGAGATCGGATCCTCTATGATTAAAAATTTAAGATTCACAGATACGGATCCATGTATAGATACAAGTGCGAAAATTCAGTTAAAAATAATTTAAATATCTAAAAATAGAGTTATAAAACCTAAATTATGAGATATTATGTGGAAAACTTGAGAAAACATATTGATCAAGAGAAGAATCATGGAAGAAGATAAAAGGAAAGACAGTGACAATAGAAATTTATACATACAAGGTATTTAATTTCTTCAAATGAACCTTAGTATTAGTTTTGATTACATAAATCATTAACTCTGTCCAAAATTTCTCCCTCAAATTTGGTCAAAGTATCAAAAATTGATTGATCAAATCGAGTATGAATCCCATACCCACGCTGTGTTGATACGGGTGCTGCACCAAAAATGAAGAGTTTAAGCAACTTAGGTTCCATTTATATCAAAATACAACCTTTCTTTATTTTGTTTGATTTTTAGGGCAATTTTATCTAATTAATGGAGACTACTTTTGGAAGATCATTCTTATGGAGGGTAAATGTCATGACCCAAGTTAAGCACTAGCTATGATACAACGATTAGAATTTTGAGGGAAGCCCAACCAAGCCTTTTAACATATCAAGCATATATAAGGAAAGTAACTGTAATATAAAAATGTGGAAATAACAATGAGAAGTCTAGGAGTCATCATAGATGATTTGACAAGCCAAGAGAGAACAACCAAAAGAAAATAGACCATAAGAATGTCCTTGGAACATGAAGACTCACCCACTTCTAGCTTGAAATCCAGTACTAGCCACGTGAAGTAGGAGCATGATCCTCAACCCCTACATTATGATACAATGTAGTCAAGGAAAGTATGCATTAATATTTTGAATGTATTAAGTATGTGAATAATGCAATAAATCATAAATCATGATTTGCAATTACAATGTAAATAGTGTGATAAATGATTCATTTAAAATATAAGTAAAACATGGACATTCTCAACACATATAAGATCATAATAGAAATCAAAAGAGACATATATAATAGATAATCAAAACACGAGTCATTAAAATCATCAAATATGTGGGATCTCGACTTCAATCCATAATAAGATCATGCGAGCTATTACATGAAATCCTGATGTCTTCCCATACAATGAAAAAAGGAGAATCTACTTGTGAAGGTAGACTCTACCCCATAAAATTAGTGTAAGTACAAGCTATATGGGGATCCACTAGCAAGGCCATATTGACAATAATCCTATGGTGACACGTAATTATGGGACTAGAAATTACTATCAAAGACCCCTTAGGTCGAGTCTCCACCTCAAAGTCCACTTAGTGCTAAGTAAAAATCTTAATAAAATACTTATCATAAATTATATTCATACTTATCATAATTCATGAAGCTTAATTGTAATGACCCTGAAGGTCATTCTTGGAAAATTTTGAAAAATTATCATTTTACCCCTTTCGATAGTTGCTCCAGATCATAGTTGATCCATTTATAAACTTATTTTTGAAAGTTTATTGAAAAACTGTGAAATATTGGAGTTTTGAGTTTTCGAAGGCTTAAGTTGTTAAAAAGTGATTTTTGATACCAATCAGAATTACGAGTCTCAAAATAAAATTTTGTTAGTTCCATCAGCTTCAAAATATAGAATTTCATCTAGATGAGTCGTCATTGCCGAAGTTGGAGTTGTTTTGTGAATTTGGGATCTTAAGTTGGAGGTTTGAGTTAAATTTGATCAAGTTTTGACTTTGATCAACATTTTGAGTTCAAATGCTCGAATTGGATTTTTGGTGATTTTCTTAGATTTAGGATGTGATTTTTAGGCCTACGAAGATGTCATGATCTGATTTCTCAAGTCATGATGACACCTATTAACAACCCATCAGTAGATAAGCTTGACCCATAGTCTGAAACCATAAGCAATGGACTATCACAAGTGAAAGAGAAGAAAACAATTAACAACAAAATTATCAAGAAAAAAAAGGGAGAAAAGAATAAAAGTAATACAACAAAAAAAACCTAACCTGATATCAGTCAGTAGTCGAGCTATTAAATAAAATAAAGGAGTATAAGGCCTATACAGATACAATAACAATAATAAATAGTACAGACTGTCTCTGAATATAAGATGAAGACTAATTTTAGCCAAAATAGAAGGAGATAGGCAACTCTGAATTCCAGGAGCTCATGCAAGGGTCAGAACCCCAATAGTTTCTTTGTACGATATCCAAATCATTAACAAGAACCCGTACTATGATCTACAGGATGCAAAAATATAGTATGAGTACCAATAGGTGGCACTCAATAGAATAGGACGATTGAGCTCTAAAAATAAGGTAAGTATAAAGATCATGTAAGCAAGGACCATACATCACAAGTTACTAAAGCAATACTAGGAAACTAGCAATAAGGACATACTAAAACAAAGAGAGAAAACAAAACAAACAAGGGTTCAAGAGACATAAATGGTGGCTTCAAGCTAGAACCTGATGTCACTCAAGCTACACCTCTTTTTGAGGTAAAGCGGTCGATGCTAAGTATTTAACCTAACCAAGGTTATGATCGAATTCCACGTGGAATATGGTAGACTCCAGAGTAGTTCAGTTGTAAAATGGGTTGATCAACCTAATAATCTCCCTAGAAAAAAGAAAACAAATGGGGGGGGGGGAGGTTGTAAATTATACTAAGTAAACTATACTAATGTTGTTGAGATGTAATCAATGGAAGAGCTAACTAGGGTGATGTGTTCCCCGTGGATCCCTAACTTGATATTATAGGATATATGTAACTTTTTTCAGTGTATAAGTGTAGGACAGTAAGCTAGGTTCATCTAAACCCTTGATCCAAAGATTAGGTAAATTTCATTCTGGAACTTGATTCGTTTCCGTGATGTGACTATACTAATCCTTACTTTAATCCCAGTAAAACCTTCCCTTAATCCTGTTAGGTTGATTAGACGAGAAAAAGCTTAATCGCCTCCTGTTAATTACCTCTTTTCCTATTTGTTACTTCCTTGATCTGACAAGTAATACTAGGCGAGTTCTAACGTAGGCCTCCGTTAAAAAATAATTAAAGTGAAGAGGATTAATTAATACAACCAAATACACCTTCAAAGTATTACACAATACCCGATTTTACCTTATTAGTTCCTCATGGTTCCCACAACCCTAGTTGTAGATTTAGCTATGCATGACTTGTGTAGATGCAGAAATTATGAAAGAGAACAACATAATTAAGCACTTACACAGATCAAATTGAGAATAAGAAATTCAACTTTTCAATTAAGATTGCAAAAATTGAATCAAGAACAGAAGAAGTTATTTTTCTATTACTAAGAACACTAAAATATGTGAACAATACAAAACTCTCTGGAAACTCTCGAAAAATACCCTAAAAAATTTATTTATAATAAGTAAAATACAAAGTCAAAACAAATTAGGAAGACTATGTCGGCAAACTTTACGGGACCTTTCACGACTCGTAGACTACTTCACAGCCCGTAGATCGGGGTTTCATGGACTCTGGTAGTGTTCTAGAGATGAATTCTACGAGACCATTCCACAAGCCGTGTAAGATTTTATAGCTCGTGGGAGGTTTCATCTGATGACTTTCCTGCACCTCTCAACTTTCTAATTCTCAGGGCACGATCATCATTCTACGGCTCGTATATAATTGTACGGTTTATGGATCCTCCTCGTAGAATTGACTATAAGTTTGCACCCCTCACTAGAAGTTGATGTGGAACCCAATCTACGACTCGTGAACTCCTCCACAACCCGTAGATGATTTCGTGGATCACTAAAAACTAACAACTTCAACATATGTTTTTCAAAGCTTTGCCAACACTGTAATCCTGCAAAACAAACACAAAAACACAATCAAATCTACTTATATCGCATTGAGAACACATAAAATTCCAAGTTTTAAGCATCAAAAGTGCTGCATTTCAGCAGCACATCAACATCCTCAACTTAAGATTGCTGCTTGTCTTCAAGCGACAGACTCAATCTATATAAGCATAATAGAAACATATAGACTCCACCCCAATGACACAGACTTAATCAAAATCCAACACGGATACCACACCATATTTCAAATCCATATAAGATAGTTATCCAACAAACCAACACAGATCAATATGCTCAAAAGTGTAACTATGATAAGTCATGCAATCATAAATAAGCAACAATCACTGAATTAGTCAGACATCAATAATGCAATGCAAGTCCCCTCACAAAAAAAGTCATACTCCTTACTCAGAATGATATTTTCTAATTCAGTACTTGGAATGATACTACAACACTCACTCTCATAAACGACATTCAAATACTGTGACCAATACCATAGGCTTGCCCCTATACTCACGACTGCCACCTTCAACTAGTTGGTTTAGGATCACTTTAGGACTTTCTATGCTTGTAACGTAGGCTCATGGGGCTTTGGTATGATGCTTTAGAGACATAGTGACTAATGACCCTCCTTGGCACTACATTTTTTCCCTACCAACCCATATTTTATTTTTATTCCCTCTTTCTCCCCAAACCTTTTAGGGTGTTTTAGACTCAAATTTTGCACAGTGCCTCTATTTTTCACAATGTTTTTCCTTCTAGCACACTGATTAGACACTTCTTTTTTTTTCTTTTACACCCTTTCTATTTATTTTCTTCTGATTAGACACTTCTCTTTTTTTTCTTTTACACCCTTTCTAATTATTGTCTTTCTCTTTTCTGTATCACTAGTTTTCCCTATTTTTTATGATTTTCCTCACACTTGCCACCCTCAACTTAGGCTTTTGTCCTGAGTTGAGGTGTACAATATCCATCCTCAGAACCAGAGATACTTTTGGGTAGCCACCCTCAACTTAGGCTTTTGGCCTCAGTCGAGGTGCACAATGTTCAAGGAAGGACTAGGGCCATGACTTATCATTAATCAAGGCAGGGTTACTTGGGTATTTACAAAGAAAGAGATCAATTTTAGGCTCAAAACATAGGGATCAAGGGATATATAGCATATTTGGTTGGTTATTTCAGGCTAAGTGGACTTGTTAAGAACAACAACCTAAGATCCTTTCCTAACCAACTAATATATAGTGTAAATCAGAGTAATAGGACAAGTTCTGAATTGAAACACAATATTAAATCATGCAATTATGCTTACTCACACATGACACTACTTACATATTAATACAAACTATCAAATGATGTTGTTATCACAATTTAGCCTAACTTATCAGAATAAGCATTGTCAAACAACTAATCATGCATTGTTACTATCAAGTCTAACTAAATACAAAATTTTGGTGGGTACTATTTTTAACAAAAACATAACTATGCCATAGATATAAGTACTGCATGCTACTAATACTACCTAAACATCCCAAACATGCCGGTTCAACAGAAAAATAAATATCCGCAGGGAAAAAGAACAACAACAAGAAAACCCTTTAGACTAAAAAAATTGGGATAGTTATAGGCCAAGGTTACCCAGACTTTACTGAGGCCTATAGCTAACTACACCCCATCGAAAAAGCTGCGCATTGTCCCCAATGCGCACACAGTATCAAAAGTAAAGAATAGGGGTCAAAAGAACATAGTTGGGCGTCGAAGTGCCTCACTCATCTCGAGATTGTCCACCCTCCACATGCCTGGTGGACTCCTTGTTAGTAGGAGCATGTCTCGAGGGGTCATCACCCCTCGCTCTCTCACGCTCACGAGCTAGCCGCATCTTCTCATCCTGCCTCGATCTCGCATGGGAAAGCTCTAGCTTCTGCTCCTCTGTCAGCCTCGTCTTAAAGCGCACAACATCAACATCATCTGTGCGAGGCCTCTTCCTGAGGGAAGGCAATAGTGGCTCATATGGAGCGAACAAGTCGACCACTGACTCATTTGGAATGGTCGGTGGGACATCACCAGGAGCAGCTAGTGCTACACTCATCTGGGCCTGGAGCTGCTGAAGCTCCATCTGGACGACCATCAAATCCAAAGGCCTCGCTATATTGAGGCTCTGCTGGACCCGCCTCTCAAATATATCTATGCGGGCATCCACGGGACTGAGATTCTCTCGAATAGCTGCAACCGTGTATTCTTGCATACGGGTCTCCACTTCAGAGACAATCTAGTGGACCCAGGGTCTCAACTGCTGCAACAACTAAGTCATTTGTGACTTAGTGCAGGTCTACCGCTGTGCCAGGGCCTGAAATACTGCCGTAGATACAAAGGCAATGCCTGTGAATGCTGAAGTAGATACATTGGCTGCTGGAGCAGGAATATCAATAGTGGGTCCCCTCTCCACATCGGTCTTAGCCTGTGGGGGACCCCTCGGTAGTAAATGCAGCAACAACAATAGTAGTAGATGGCTCAGGCGGAGCCACTAGAGCGAACATCTCTGGCATAGGTACTTGAGGCCTCGGTGCTCACTGAAGTGAAACCAGATTGTCATCAGCCTTGATCAAGCTAGCATCAAGTGTACGCTGAACCTTTACAAACACATCCACGTGATGAATGATATCCACCCCCACCGTTGGCATAATTGGTGAATCAGGCACGATAAGGGATGGTCGTGGACCTCTTCAGGTTTACCTCATGGATCTGCTCTGAAATAAGGTGACCTAGTCAATATCGTAACCAACCAAGATCCTAGCTACTAGAATTGCATAGTTCAACGTGAGTGTAATGTTTGCAAGCATTGACCGAATCCGTGAATGAACCACCACCCACCAAAACTTGGCAGGGAAGCTGAGGGTAGCCTTAACTATAGGATCTACTAATGTAGTGATCCATACGGGGTTGGGCCCCTCTTCTTCTATGTAGTCAACAACCCATCTCATCAATGCTGATTTATGCTCTAGGTCCCTCATTACACCCAAGTTTTAACTTGGCCCCACTCTACGGTCGAACTCTGTTGTGGATCTGGAGGCTGAGAACTCGGGCCTAAAAAGAATTTAGCGGATGGCCTCCTCTGATATGTCCACCTATCGGCCTCTCACCATAACCTCCTCCAATCTCGGCTGGGAGAGAGGCTTCTTCCCCTTGGGAAAAAAGCTATGTACTGTGGCAGCGTAGGAGGCAAAGAACTCTCTCACCAATACTGGTGAGTACCTCCCTACTGGCTATTCCAACCACTGGAGCCTATAGTGAACTATAGTTTCCTCGATCCCTGGGACACTATCGGGTCCTGTAGGAATGACTCGTGGCTCTTTGAAGATAGAACGAGTGGGTCGACCCTATGTAATCTACCTATGCACTTGTTCCTCATTCATAGCATATGCATTGAAGGTTGGTTATGATGAAACTCTTGTTATGATATGATATGTTAAGGCTTGTGATCACATAATCTTTTGTTATGGCTCTTTGAGCATTTTGGGTGTTTGCACCACTTTGATATGTTATGAAGACTTGATATGATAAACTATGTAGATGAATTACTCTTATTGCATTAATTTGGGAACGATTATGAGAATGATTTTGGAAACTCTTGTTGGCTCTTAGCCTAAGCATGAATATGGTTTTGATCAATGGTTTTGGTTTTGACTAATGATGTATGATTTTGAAAAAGAATATAAGTTCTCCAATTTGAAGTTTGTATGTATATAGATGTATTCTCGTGGGATAAGACTTAGTAGAGAGGGATTGAAGTTAGGGTGGACTATCTCCAAGGGTCCATACTCCTTTCCGTCAAACCATGTGCCACCATAGGTTATCTCTCTAGATAGGGATTGACTTGTTATGTATTCCCTTGATGAAGGGTTGACTAGGCATCTACTTGGCAAGTAGTCCAGATCCGGGTAGTAGCTCGCTCGGGTCTCCTCCGTTGTCGGTTGAGGTTACATCCCCTCTATATTATGATTGTAGGGTTGCATCTCATGCATCATGGCATTGCATATTGTTATATTCCTCTTTGGCTACGTGCATTCCTTTCGTATCACTTGTCCCCTTGTCATGTTGCTTGGATATATTATATTGTCATATGCATTGCATGTCCGCATACTTAGTGCATATTATGTGCTAACCCATATTCCTTGTCTACATGTTCTAACCATGTAGGGACCAGAGACGACTTCTATCTCCCATCGGACGACGTGTGATCATCTTGAAGACTATTGCTTGTGGTGAGCCCTTTTGTTCAATGGAAATAGCCATTATCTATCTACCTAGTATTGTTTTGTTACTTTTCTTTACTTATGTATTGAGGGTGAGTCTCAAACTATGTCGAGGCCCCACTTATCTTATGTAGAGACTTGTTGGACAAACTAAGCTCTTGTACGTTGGATTGTATTTGTGGATATTATGACTATTGAGATATTATGATTAATGAGCTTTGGTTATGGAAATGTTATTCGGTTATGCTTATGACTTGTTGTATGTTTTGTATGATGATTATGTGCTTATGTGGAAAGTCCCCTAACCCAGAATGCCCCCATAGCTTGAGTCCTACTTATCCTCCCTTTAGAGCTAACTGTTATATGCTATGTGATTCATGTTCATCCCATCCCCGGCAACATCCCCATTGCTTGAGTCCAAAGCTCTGTTTCCCCTAGAACTTATGTGTTATGTGTTTACTTCCGCACTTCATGATCATTGATGTGTGTGATGATGCTATGATGGCTTGATAGAGGACTTTTGGATTCTCTTTCTCCATGTCACATCTAGGCTCCACTTTCGGGTCGTGACAAAGTTGGTATCAAAGCCCTAGGTTTGTAATGATCCTCGGAGTCTAATATGCCATGCCAATTAGAGTCTTGTTCATGGGTGTGATGCGTGCCATATCTATGATAATGAGACTAAGATGACGTTGTAGGAATTTACCTCATTTCATTTCTTCCCTATGTCGTGCCGTAAGTTGTTATGATAGTTCTTCTAAACCTTGGTAGGCTTTTCGCTCTTTCAGAATATGCCTCCCAGAAGAGCTCCCCTTCCCGTCAGGTTCCCGAAATTGATGAATAAGCTCCTCGGGCACTTGTAGAGGAGCAGGTGTCCCATGCTGAGTTCAGGAATGTGGTATCCATGTTGGCCCAAGCCGTGGCCAATCAAGCTCATCCAGTGAATCCCGTGAACATTGGTACTCCATCCTCAAGGGTGAGGAATTTCACCCGTATGAATCCTCTGGAGTTCTTTGGCTCTAAGGTTGATGAAGATGCTGAAAAGTTCATTAATGAACTCACCAAGGTATTGACTATCATAGGTGTTGGTTCAGAGGAGAAGGCGGAGTTAGCTTCTTACCAACTAAAGGACGTGACCTAAGTGTGGTACAACCAATGGCTTGTTGAGAGAATGGTGGATGTCAAGGTTTGATGGGAAGAATTCAAGATGACCTTCCTTGATCGGTTCTTCCCTCTTGAGCTTAGAGAGGCTAAGATGACTGAGTTCATAAATCTCTGACAGGGTAACATGACAGTGAGGGACTATGCCTTTAAGTTCACTAAGCTTTCCAAATATGCTCCTATGCTCGTGTCTGATCCCTGTGCAAGAATGCACAAGTTCATCTCTGGTGTATCAGATTTAGTTGTGAAGGAGTGCCGAACGACCATTCTTATTCGGGATATGGACATCTCGAGGATCATGACTTATGTCGAACAAATCGAGGGTGAAAAGCTAAAAGAAAGGAGGGTGGACGAAGCTAAGAGGGCCCGGCTTGATAGTGGGTTCTCCAATGTCAAGAGTAGTGGTAGGTTTGGCCGTTTCCAACAAGGCCAAGGTTCGAATGTGAGAGTTGCCAATCCAAAGGTGCCTCCTCCTAAGGCACAAGTTGGGGGTGTTCCCCATGTTCCTAGTTGTGGTCAATGTGGGGGAAACCATGCGGGTGAATGTAGAAGGGTCACGGGTGCTTGCTCTGGATGTGGTACCTTGGACCACAAAATCTCAAATTACCCAAGGAATGTGAAGAAGGACCAAGTTGCTCCCGGTGATCAAGGGGAACTAAAGGCCCCGGTTGGTGGTGCTCCTAGAAATAATTGGTTCTATGCTCTTCATACCCGCCAAGAGGTGGAGGAAACTTCAGACGTCGTGACTGGTATGTTGAAAATCTTAAACTTTGATGCTTATGCTTTACTTGATCCAGGTTCAAATTTATCTTTTGTGATTCCTTTGTTGGTTGTTAAATTTTGTATGAATTCTGAAACATTGAGGGAACCTTATTCGGTGTATACTCCCGTGGGTGATTCTATTGTTTCCCAGAAAGTGTACAGGGGTTGTCCCGTGTCTGTGTTGCATAAAGTATTCCCCGGTAACCTTGTAGAACTTGAAATGTATGATTTTGATGTCATTCTTGGGATGGATTGGTTGCATGCATCATA